>CM064530.1:1537370-1612168 GCA_032716605.1 Paralithodes platypus
ACAGACTAGGTGGGCCGTGTGTAAATATTTAAACTGTTTGTGTGTCTATGTATTCAAATTCAAGTTATATATTTAGGTAAAACATATAAGTAATACAGTAACTAAAACAAATGTACAAGGAAAACGAGGTGAGCCCACTAAGTTTTCGCTCTCCAACGTAATACAATGCTGCTGTGTCCTAGTAGTATAATATATTTGGTGAACTATGGAAAATATTTAAAAGTTTAAAAACTAAAATATAAATAATGATTATAACATGTTTACACATTATATATAGTTTTCATATTCCTCTAGATTAGAAGTGTATGTGTATGTGTTCCTTCTTATATTGGTAACTGACTATTTACCTGCCTGCTCCTCGTTTTCTGTCTGAGTGTTTAAAATATTTTGGTCTCTGCCTGTTTCCTTGTCTATCCATCATCGTCTGTGTCTGTCTCTTGGTTGGCGTCCGTTTGTTTACCTCCTTGTTTACTTGTTTCTGTTTATGTGTCTGCATATTTGTTTGTCTGCATATTTGTGTCTGACTTACAACAACCTCTCCAACATCTCCACCACTACCACAAACATCTACACCACCCTTACCTACACCTCCAGCACCATAACGTCCACCACCATAATCACCACCCACCAACATCTACACCACCATACCCACCACCACCACCAATACCTACACCCCATAACCACCACCATCTACACCACCTTCACCTCCACCACCATAACCACTGGGCCTACAATGTCCACTACCACCCGAGTAAAAGGATTCTCGAAGACGGGCAAGGGCACCAGAGGATGTACAGGCACCTTCTGATTGGGTTTTCCTGTCATCTGCCAGGTGTGACACACTCTACAAAACTCCACTACTTCTGCACGCATTCCTGGCCAGTGAAAGTGGGCTCTGATTCTGTCTAGAGTTTTTCTCACACCTACGTGTCCTGCCCCCACCCCCGCTACCACCAACATCTACACCACTTTTACCTACACCTCCACCACTACCTCCACCACCACCACCACCAACATCTACACCATCTCCTCCACCACAACCAACACTCCCATCCACACCACCCCCTTTGCCTCCACCTCTACCACCAGAGTAAGGTCAATCACCTACTTTGACCTCACGACCTTTCCTCCCTCTGCCAGCCTGCATCTCTCTCTCTCTCTCTCTCTCTCTCTCTCCCTCTCTCTCTCTCTCTCTCTCCCTCTCTCCCTCTCTCTCTCTCTCTCTCTCTCTCTCTCTCTCCTTCTCTCTCTCTCTCTCTCTCCTCTCTCTCTCTCTCTCTATTATTATATTTGTTTTTATCTCTATATATATATATATATTATATAGATATATATAATTACCTGTATATAATAATTATATATATATATATATATATATATATAATAATATATTATATTATAACATAGAGAAACATTGTTGGGCCAGCTTCTGGTATTTTATTTGCCTTTGCACTGTACATTTCATGCATGATAAACATCGGACCCCACCCCCTCTATCTCTCTCTCGTCTCTCGCTCTCCTCTCGGTCTCTCTCTCTACTCTCTTCTCTCTTCTCTCTCTCTCTCTCTCTCTCTCTCTGCTATCATCCTCACCTTGTTATATCTTCTCTCTCTCTCTCTCTCTCTCTCTCTCTCTCTCTCTCTCTCTCTCTCTCTCTCTCGCTCGCTCGCTCGCTCGCTCGCTCGCTCTCGCTCTCTCTCTCTCCACCCACGTTCCTCTGGGCGGGAATCACAACACAGGCCAGAATTATCCCTCTGAAGATCCAATAAGGCATTTATGTTCTGTTCTCCGGCTATTATTAGACGATTTTATTCAGATTAGGAAGGGTGAATGGAAAGTCAGAGAGTTAATGAGATAGGCTCTACCCTTAGGATATCCACAGATCCTTCTTAAGCTGTATAAAATCGTCTAATGATGGCAAGAATAAACTGTCAGAATGCGTCACGATCTGCGAAGGGTTAACAAGGCCCCCATGTTTAACCCCCTCTGTACCGGCGACGTCTTTGTAGTTTTATTCGAGCTATATTCAGGCGAGTTTGTGCAGTTTAAGAAAGGATCTGTGGTAGTAGAAAGGGTTAAGAAAGAATCTGTGGTAGTAGAAAGGGTTAAGTGAGATAGTTCGAAACCCGTTAATTTCTGAGGCCCTTTTTAAACTGAATAAAATAGTCTAATAGTAGCCAGATTAAAGTTAAGAAGACGTCACCGGTAAAGAAGGGGTTAAGGCTATTTTTAGGAACGCGCTCTCTGGATCTTCAGGACAAATTTCCCTCATCCTTTGTCTCAGCACTATCTGGTCCGACATCTTGGGGGTTATTATGACGCGTTACTGTCTTGGTAGCGTAATGGTTAGTTCACTGAATTTCGATGTGAGTATCCGAGGTTCGAATCCTTGGAGTACCACATGTAGGCCTATTCATTAGTTTCATTGATTTCATGAATTCTGTGTATTTGTAATTTAATTGGTGGGTTAGTTATATGAATTAGTGAAGATTATGCTTGCTTTTGCCATTTTCGAGTAATGTATTTTAGTTTGTCCCCTAGGCTAACGAGAACGCCTTTCCAGACTTCCTTCAAGTTATATTAAGACCCACCCAGACCCCGTTCAAGCTATATTTATTCTTAACCCCTTCTGGCATCGTCTTTTTAACTTTAATCTAGCTATATTTAGACGATTTCGTGTGGCTTAAGAAGGATCGGTGGTAGTAAAAAGGGGTAAATAAGATAGTTCGAAGTCTGTTATTTGCCACAGGCCCTTTTTTAACCCGGGTTCGAATCCCGGTGGATCATATATACTTTAATTAATTTCATTGGGGGTGTGGTGGTGAGATTAATAAAAATAATATTAACTATATGATATCGTATAATAGTAGCCAGAATAAAGTTCAAAGAACATCACCGCCACAGAAGGGGTTAAGGGGAGATTTCCACTTGAGGGATTTTTTTCTGGACCCCTTTCTCCCTCATGTTTAGCCCCATTGCTTTTGAGATTTTAAGACCTTCGCCCTAGTAGTTTGCTATTTTTAAGACATTTGGTGCCCCATTTCTGTCAATTTTAAGACCTTTGCGTGCCGTTAAGGTGTCGAATTTTGTTCCTGAGCGAGCTGGATAGCGAGCCTGTAATTTAAGAGCAACCGGCCTCCGGCCGGGACATTTTTCTACCAAAAAATGTACAAATTTATCTTGAAAGGGGGTCTAGGGGGTGTAATTTTAAGCTTCATGAAAAAGTAGGGAACAAACTAAATACCTCCCCTAAAAGCGGTTTACTGTCCCATTCACGTTCGATACTGAGTCACATTGTTAAGTCGCCCATAATGCGCTTGACTATACAACTCTATTTTATTCTTGTATAAGCTAAATTATGTAGCATCTAAAGCGTTGTATTGCATCTAAAGCGTTGTATTGTCTCACATGCGTTCCATAGTGATTCAAATTGGTGCACAGATATTTATGCTTTCATGTGTACGTATCTCAAAATTGTTTTCTATATTGGTGTGGTGATGCTATCGTAATCTGGTGGCTTATCTGACAGAGGCTATCTGTGTTCGTTATCAGTCTCATAGCTATCTAGTGACTGTCTTTGGTTCTGTCTAGTCGGTATGTCTGTCTGTCTGACTGGCTTCTTTGTCTGTATTATTTTCTTGTTCTTGCCTGTGTCTGTCTGCCTTGATGTGTAGATCAGCTGGGTATCTGCCTTGGGCTATTGTCTACTTTTTATTCAGTTATGTTTGTATATTTTATTTATATTTATTATTATTATTATTGTTGTTAATTTGCGTCTGTCTGCTCGTCTCTTCAGCCGGCTCTGTCGTTGGCTGAATGATTTGTATTTTACCTATTTGTTGTTATTCGGAAGCTCTGTATGGCTGTCGTGTTTATTATAGTATGTACGTTTTTGTCTCATTGTCCGTCATTATCGTGTTTCTCTCTTTCTCTCTCTCTCTCTCTCTCTCTCTCTCTCTCTTATATATATATATATCTATTATTATATATATATATATATATATATATATAGATATATATATATATATATATATATATATATATATATATATATATATATATAAGTAATACGTTTCTATAGCAGTATCACACACCAATAATCTAGTTTTCTCCAGAATATTTTTATACCTGAAAAATTGTATCCTTCCATCCAGTCAGTGATTCAGGCTGTCTTTCCATCTGTGTACAGTCGCGCTAATAAGTCATGTCTCAGCTGTCATTACGTTTGGCTCGTTCTGTGCTGTGTTAGTGTCTGTCAGATGTTGAATATGGTGGGTAATTGTAGGAACATGTTGGTATATGTCACTCAAAATTAAGAAATCATGTTTCGATATGGCTGATACCAATTATTGATCAAAATATATTTGTTGCCGAGAGATAACTTATTAGGCCGACTGTACAACAATTCTTAGATACGCACGAAATATTTGATAAAGTTAGCATCGCAAAATACTGTATCATATTTCAAAATTGCAACCTGAAGCAGAGATATTTTTAGCTAATCATATTCCAAAACAGATATATGAGAGTTTGTCAGTGTTTTATAAAGCAATCTATGAGTGTGTATCAAATTTCAGTTGTCAGAAAACGTTGAGAATGCAAATGTAAGAGAGAGTAGGTATCAGATTTCGTGTGTCACAGTATTTTTAGTATATAAACAAAGGTGATTTATATTGCCACTATATGCAAATGGCGTATCAGATATCTGCTTAGTCTTCAACAAATAATAATAGCAGATATATCGATAGAAGAACGCAGAACATTATACTGGCATATTCAAGTGATGATTCAATTCTTGTTTAGCACTTGTTATTTGTAATTATGTAGGCTAGACCTCTATATGTCTACTGTCGTTTTATATGATTTATTAGTCACTTGAAATAGGACTTCAGATACTATCAAACCTTCAGGATTATTCAGCCAGCACACTCTAGGCGAAGTATATTTTCAGGACAGGAGCCCTTTTTCGAGAACCCCAGTCCCTTCTGTTAATAATTAATTGATGAACTAATATAATAATAACAAAACAGTCACCTGTTTTTCTTTCTTTCTTCTTTTCACAATTGGCTTTACTTTAGCCTCTGATATAACACTTTATCTAATCTATCCATCCACCCTACCTAGCCACCCCTAACTTATATTATATGCACACTTTATAGTAAACAGTATCTGAGGTGAAGCCATTGATTTCAGGGGCTGATGAGTGATGGGTGCTTCTGAATGCTTGTGTGTTTGCTTTTTGTGGGCGAACTCTTATGTGTTCTTTTCCTTTATCGAGTCTCTTGCTGATCCTCCCTACCCTTTGTGGGAATAAGGGCTGGCTACTGACTGACTGTATCTTGGTCGTGCTGGTAACCCATATTCCCTTTCGTGTTTTGTGATAATAATGTATATTTCTTGTGTGCGATCTTAGTTTAGATTCTGCTCTCTTGCTGATGATACAAGTAGTTATCCTATTTTTGTTTCTGTGTTTATTTATTTTGCTTGTGAGATATATCTTTTTTGATTGTGAAATGTTGTTTGCTTTAAAACAAATATATACTTTAAGTATGTGGCATTCCTCCCTGTGTCACATTTTATATTCTTCCCTTTGGTAGAATGAGATGAATGATTCCTTGCTTTAAGATGAATACCATTCCTTTTGATTCATCTGCTCCTTTTCTTGCCAATCATTATTTTTCTTCTACTATATATATTATTTTCTTTTTGAGTGAGAAACAAGTCCTTTTTGGTGAGAGGAAGAACACAACAACATGTTTTAAGTTTGTTGTTGTAAAGTATCCGGCTATGAAGTGGCTATTGTTAGATATCACCAGCTACATGTGCAGACAGTTTATATATATATATTACAAAGCCGTCTAAGCTCTAGGCAAGAGTTTGAAGAGATATTTTATTATTGCTAATTATATATCGTAACCCGAGACAAACGTAGATGCATCTACTTATAACAAGACCAAAATACAAGTATCATATTTTTTATTAGGAACTGGTTTATATTAATTGTTAAATTGATGATCTATTCTCAGTTCTTTCGTTTTCGAGTGATATAGGATGACAAAAATCGTTACTTTTCATGCTTTTGTGGCGGATATGATATTATGTTGCTGCTTTGTGAGACATTTTGCATTTTGTTTGTAAGGCAGATAGGATGATTGTGTACACACTTGAACAAATGTACCTCCTTTGTATATCAAAATATGTTTAGCCTAAAATATCTACAATAGAAGACAAGAGCTAGTACGATCTTATTTAAGGAGATGGACACAATTTTCGTCTCTTTTACTTATCAGATCAGTCATTTCCTTTAGCTGGTTGTAAAACAGATAATGCAGGTACAGTTACCCACAAAAATACTGTTCGTCTCTGTGATCGTATACATAGAAACATAATAATACACATGGTTGAATTACGAGTGTAGTTTATTATGCCGGGGTTAACTCATCTAACTACTCCACTGATAATGCAAAGAAACCACACTCGCTATGCATTTGTTATTTTGCTTTCACGTATACGATCACACCGAGGAACAGAACTAACTTATGTGGGCAAACTGTGCAGATACGTAGGTTGGTTGACGTAAGTGGCTATATCCCTTTGATAAGCTCTCACGGGGGGGGGGGGGGGGGGCTTAAAGAGGTCTAGGGAAACTAAAAGCTCCCCTCAAACTTTCTTTAGTTATTGTCATTTGTTTTTTTCTGTAACTAGCATATTACTATTGTATTTATCTTTGGAAATACCTCAATTCATAAAAAAATGTATTAACCCTCTCAGTCATATTGATCCACCTCTGCTATACAAAATCGTCTAATATGACAAATAATCGAGATAAATGAGTCACTGTAGACCACAAACCTTAATAGTCCGTACAGTATACTGTATATATTTACTGTAGAACACTAAACTATCTTGCAAGGGGTGGGGGTTCTCGAAAAGGGGCTTCTAAATATATTTTTACTTCCCTCGCTAGACAGCCATCAATTTTGACTTCCCTCGCTAGACAGCTATCAAATTTTACCCCCCCCCCCCCCCCCCGCCCCCCCGCCTTCAAAGTAAACTTGTATTTTGTTTTCGATAGAAACATGTGCCGGACAAAGGTTCCTCATCAATTACAGGCTCGCTTTCGCTCGCAAGGAAACCATCAACACCTAAATGACACGAAAAGTCGTACTATTGACAAAGAAAAGGGGCGAAAGGTCTTAAAATCGCCAAACTAATGGGCCGAACGTCTAAAAATCTGTAAACTAATGGGACTAAGCAAGAGGGAGAAGGGTGTCCAGAAAAACGACCTATCTCCCCTAAAAAAAAAAATAAAAAATAAAATAATCATGAAGGGTTGATCAAAGCCTCTGAAGTCCTATTTTGCCTGACTAATATAACTACCTAAAGCCGGTATCACACGAGCGCTTTTTCCCTCAACATATACATCCTCAACACTGGTCTGGCAGCTTATGAGGTTAATATTTATAACATTTCTGTCACCTAAATTTATCTATCACCAGCCTAGTTTCCGATACCAGGGCAAAATATTCCAGACATATTAAGAGAATTTTGTTTAATCATCGAATGTTGACTATAGCCTAAAAGCTCTCGTGTGATACCGGCTTAATATAACTACCTTGCTGCGGGATGACTCATACTAAGGGTAGCGCCAACTAACTTGACAATAATCTTGATCCCTGACCTTTCTGTGTAACTCATAAGGTCCTCTGGCTGTAAATATCCACATCTATTTCCTGTAGGACTCTTCCCAAATGATAGAAACGTCAGCCCGATTGCTTTTATTCATTTTGAGTTATAAGGAGTCCAGATTAGTGTCAAGTTCGCTGGCGGTAACATACAACCACCTACCTTGCCGCAGGATGACTCATACTATCGCTTTCAGTACAGTATACCAGGGGGACGCAATTGGAAGGGAGATGGGCTTATTTATTTGCTCATTTATGTATATTGTTTTGTTTAGTTTCCTCCCTAGACCTCCATCAAGCTTAAAAAAACACCTGTCCAAGACGCTCCTTCAAGATGCATTTGTACATTTTTCGATAGAAAAATTTCCCAGCCAATGGCAGGTTCCTCATAAATTATAGGCTCGCTATCGCTCGCCAGGAAAAAATCGACACCTAAATGACACGAAGTCCTAATATTGACAAATAAATGGGGCGAAAGGTCTTAACTTCGCCAAACTAATGGGCCGAACGTCTTAAAACCAAAAACCAAAACAAAAAAACAACAATGGGGCTAAACAGGAGGGAGAAGGGGGTCCAGAAAAAAAACGACCCGTCTCCCCTAAACATTACTACCCCAAAACTCCTCCTCCTTCCCTTGCGCTTGACGATGCTCGTTTTTCGGGTGTGGTTCCTCTTCTTGATCAATATGGCCTTCTACCTACCCCTTGTCTAGCCCCCCCCCCCTTTCTCCCCCCCCCCCCCCCCACCTTCTTTCCCCTCCATTACCTTTTCCGTTCCCTCCCCATCCTTCTTTCTTCCTTCCCCCTCCCCCCCTTCTCCCCCCCCCCCCCCACACTTCCCTTTCCTCCGTTCTTTTAGCGTGCCTTTCTCTTTCTTCTTCACTCTAATTCTCTATTATCTTTTCTCTTCTTCTAGGCCTTATCCCTACCTCACCAATTCCTCATTTTTCCTCCATTCGTTCTTCTCTAATTTTGTTTCTATTTTCTTATTTTCTCTCCTCCTCTCCTTCTACGCCTTATCCCTCCCTCTCTCCCTCCACCCTTCCTTATCTCCCTTCCTGCGTTATTCTCGTATTTTCTTCTCCTTTTCTCTATTCCCCTTGCTATTCATTCCTCCTAACCCTTAACCACCCTTCCTCTCTTCCCTTCCTCCGTTCTTCTTTCATTTCTGTCTATCTCTTTCATCTCTCTCTCTCTCTCTCTCTCTCTCTCTCTCTGTTTTTCCTTACCATCCTTTGTTTTCTCTCTTTCTATACCGTATCTCTACCGCCCCCCTTTCTCCTTCTTCGTCTTCGTCTTCGTCTTCTACGTCTTCGTCTTCGTCTTCTACTTCTTCTTCTTCTCCTTCTTCGTCTTCTTCTTCTTCTTCTTCGTCTTCTCCTTCTTCTTCTTCTTCGTCTTCTTCTTCTTCTTCGTCTTCTACTTGTTCTCCTTCTCCTTCTTCTTCGGCTTCGTCTTCGTCTTCTTCTTCTCGTTCTCCTTCTTCTCCTTCTTCTTCTTCATCGTCTTCGTCTTCTTCTTCTTCTTCTTCTTCTTTTTCGTCTTCTTCGTCTTCTTCGTCTTTGTCTTCGTCTTCTTCGTCTTCTTCTTCTCCTTCTTCTTATCTTCCTTTTCTCCCCTTCTACACCCTTGTTCCTTCCCCCGTCTCTATTTTTGTTTGTCTTTCCATCCTACTTTCTTATTTTCTCTTCTATTTTGGCTTTTTCTTTCCTTCCTCCATTCCCATCGCTTCCTCTATCCCTTTCCCATTTTCTATTATCTTCATTTTCTCCCCGTCTGTCTCTTAAGGGGGGTCACCTGCTTTTGTTATCTCCCTTTCTCTCTTTATGTGGCTTGTACCCTTTTTGCCCCATTCAGCCTACTGTTTTAAGACGTTTATCCCCATCCAGGTGTCAATTTTGTACTGGTGAGCGGTAGCGAGCCAGCATATTTTTTAAATTTTTGTTGACAGCAGGCTAAATGTGTACATTTTTCGATAGACAAAAATTTTCGGCGAAGCCGGATTTCTTCATATAATGCTGGCTCGCTATCGCTCGCCAGGAAGAAATCGACACCTAGATGGGGATAAACGTATTAAAATAGTTGGCTGAATGGGGCCGAATGGATACAAGCCAGAGAAAGAGACAAAAAACAGGTGACCCCCTTAATCCTTCCTCCGTCCCGTCTTTCTTTCCATTCTATTGTCTTCTTTTCTCTTGTGTTCTGCTTCTTCTTTTCTTTCTCCATCCCCATCTGTTCCTCCTCTCCCCTCCTACCACTTCCTCCCTCCTTATTCCCCCCTTCTCCCTCATGTTTAGCCCCATTAGTTTTCAGATTTCATTACTTTTGTTCCATTAGTTTGGCGATTTTAAGACCTTTCACCCCGTTTCTTTGTCAATATTTAGGCCTTTCGTGCAATTTAGGTTCGACGTTTTTCTTTGCGAGCAATAGCGAGCCTGTAATATAGTAGTAATAGGCCTCAGGCCTGGATTTTTTTTTTATCGAAAAATGTACAGATTTATCTTGAAGATGGGTCTTGGGGATGATGTTTTAAGTTTAATGGAATTCTAGAGAGGAAAAAAACAAACGCACAATAAACAAAAACTATAAAATAAAAATAAAAATTAATAAGCAAAAAAGATACCCCCCCCCCCCCCCCCCTACCCTTAACCCTGTCATGCACCGGAGGTTGCTGTTTAGTATTCCTAAATGGAATGATCTTATTCTCAAAATGACCTCCCCAATATCAGTTTTAAGAACATAAGAACATAAGATCGCGGGAAAATGCATAAGGCCATGCGGCCCACACGAGGCAGCTCCCATTCACACCCAGCCCATAAAATCCATATGGGAATCCAACTTACGCTTCAAGCTTTTTAGATCCCTGGCTGTACAATTTTTCCTATGTACAGTATGTCTATACCATTTCCGGTGGTGGTAATGTAGGTTACCCATCATAAAAATGCGTTTCCCCATTCATTTAATCGAATCTAATGCAAGGATAATATAATCCGGGGAAGTTCTAAATATTTAGATTGTGGACTTAGGTTTGGATGATACATCACTGTATTAGGCTATCTGCAAATATATATTTTAAGCATTGTATAAATTATTCCTTGCCTCGATGAACAAAACATTTTCAATTTGTTTATTGATATGAGCATAAATTCATAATAACAAGAACGAAATTACAAATTAGGTAATAGGACAGTGGACTATTAAGTTTACTTATAATAGCCTACTAAGCAATACTAAGAATACTAAGTAATAATTGAACTACGTGAAAAGAAACTGTAGTCGGCGACTGTCACGACCAAAGCGTTCTATGACAGCCTCTATGAATCTGGCTTTGCCTTCCTCTTTCTCGGTTCGTTTTTGGTGCACACTCAGCATACACAGTGAAGACAGACGCCTAGTGGACATGGTTGAGCACAGCCATGTTTTTACTCGCTGCAGTGTGCTAAATGACCGCTCAACTGCACATGTAGTAATCAGATATAATTGAAATATATTGTGAATTGCAGTCAAGAAATATATTTTGCCCTATAGCAAACAATAAAGAAATTAGATAAAATTTGAAATTCCAAGCACAGTAAATATCCCCCCCCCCCCCCCCACCCTGCGGACGCCCATGCTATATCTTTCCTAAATCTAAACTTATCTAACTTGAAACCATTTGAGCGGGTTATGTCACCGTTCTTTAGCCTTAATACCTCATTTATATCGCCCTTATTTAGACCTTTTATCCATTTAAATACCTCTATCATAATATTTTGTTATAGTCCTAGCGATATTTATGGTTTATAGTTCAAATTATGTCTTTGGAGGCAATAAAACAATGCAATTTCCCGTTAATATTCCTATATTCCTTATATTCATCCAAGTCTTCAAACAAAATTGCTCCGTTTTGACACCCTGCTTCTAAATAAATGTATTTCTATAGCAATTGCACATTTCAGAATAAAACTTGATCAAACTTACAATTCACAAGAAGTACATGTCTCGGCACCAAGTATGTTTTGATCAATAATTGATATCAGCAATCTCTCTTCATTTCTTCATATCGAGTGAAATATACAAACATGTTCCTACACTTACCCACCCTACTCAACATCTGGCAGACATTATTACAGCACAGAGCGAGCCAAACGTAAGGACAGCTGAAACATGATTTGTTAGCGCTATCGTACATGATATAAACCTTTATTCAAGTTGATTAAGCCAATTGACCACTTGCAAGTTTCAGTATATAAGGAAGTTAGGGCCGTGAACATCGATATTTAACAGAAATGGAATTATTATCTAAGTTTCTGATGGATAAATGGTAGCCTATGTTGAATTGGGTTTTATGTAGGCCTATTTATAAATGTACTACGACTGTACTTTAGCAGTATATTATGATAAATAGTTTTGTCAGCCGCTCCAACTCCCAAGTCGGCAAATGATGACTTTCACAGAAAACGGAGTCTTGGCGGGAAACTCGTGACATCCGGGACACCCCGGAGAAGAATATATCAAATCTTCTTCCATATTTAACTCTAGGTATTCAGTATAATTATGTTCATTGCCTATACACAACATATTGATATTGACTTACGAGATTAATAGTGTAGTTGATTTTTAAGCCGCGTATTTCTATTATCGTGTGTAAGTGACCAGGTGGAGGACTAGAGACTCTCGCTTGACCAGAGACGGTGACGCTCGCTAAAGACGAGTTGCTCTTCCAGTATTTATTTTGGCTTTTTGTGCGCGATATTCGGGTGCTGGAAGTGCGGAAAGAAACGAGGTGGTGTTTGACGAATAGCGGACGGGCTGAGAGGAGAGTGGGAAGGAAATAGGCTGAAATAAGGTGAGCAATATGGGTTATATAAGTAACCCCTTCAGGATACGATGATTCGTTCCTTCATTATGTTCTGGCTATTATTAGACGATTTTATGCAGTTTAGGAAGGACCTCTTGGAATCAAATGGGTAAAAACTATCGTGATTACCCCTTGACCGTATTTGGTCGTCAACTTTTACGGGCAACTGTAGTCTAGCAGTTTCGAAAGTTTTAGTGTTACCAGAATTCAGCCACCGAACATTATCACCTTCAGTCTAGTTTCCGATTTCAATGTGCTGTTGTAAAGGCTTATCCCTCAATACTTTCACCTGACCTCACCTGACCTGTGAAATAGCCTCAATCATTCTCATCACCACATCATTCTCAATGATAACAACAGAGGTTGAACTAAAGGGTTCTAAACATCCCTGATGGTCACAAAGGCTTCTAAGTATCCCGGAAAGGGCGCAAATCTCGTCCTTGTAATAATTCTCCTTCCATATCCTCTCAAGGAAGTGTCGCACGAGGTCTTTTTCCGTCAATTTTTACGGGCAATTGTAGTACGGTAGCTTCAAAATAAAAGTTATGCCAGAAATTCGCTACCTACCGTAATTTACCTTCAGTCTAGTTTCCGATTCCAATGTGAAAGAGACTCAAAATCTTACGAGAAAAAACTTGCTCATCGAAAATTGCCGGAAAAAGCGCTCGTGTGACACCGGCTTCACACTCTTCATCAGATCTTCCTCTTATTCTTTTATTTTGTATGTTACTTTTCTGTATATAATTGAATAGAGTAAGAACATTACATTCAATGAATAAACAAATAATTCATCTAATGATATCCGTCATTCTCTAAATACTTGTAATATTTTAATTTTAATGGTTTTGAGATTCAGTGGGGGTAAATTTTAATGGTTTTGAGATTCAGTGGGGGTAAATTTTAATGGTTTTGAGATTCAGTGGGGGTTAATTTTGGCTCACGAGTTTCGGCAAGATCCTGTGTAGCGGGTAACTGTTTTTCAGATGCCTACTTTAACCTAACCTAGTATATTAGTGTAGCCTATTTATTAATGTAATAATATATTGTTACATTACCAATAATGAGATTTAATTACATAACTAACATCATTGTGTTCAATTTTTTTTTTTTTTTTTTTTTAATTATTAGCCCCCCCCCCCCCCCCGCCTCCCTCCCACCCTAATTAACATTTTGTACGAGCAACTGTTACATCATAACGACATTCTTCTGTAGATGAGTAATTTTATATATGATCAACATTTGGGTATTTAGCACGTTGGACGGTTGGGTGCACCAATCGATTAATAACATAACATGAATGTATTTACTGAAGCATTATATTTATATTACCTAAGCATAGTTTTCACTTTTCAATGGTTTGTCGTTTTTGTTGTTCATTTCTCACTAAACAAAGAGAAAAATACTACTAAAAATTTCCAAGATAATCCTGAAACTTAGCTTTATGACAAGAAAACAAAATAGTCATGTAGTAATCATTCGCCCTATGGTCTTGTGTGTCCTTTTTCCTTCTGTTTACCCTCCTTTACTTCCTTCTCCTCTTTTCTACCTATTCTCCTTCCTCCCCGTTCTCCTTCTCTTCCTCTACTCCCTCTTCTTCATCCTCCTCCATCTCCTTTGTTTTGCACTCTTCTTCCTCGCTTATCCAATGATTCGACTCCTCTTTTTATCTCTCTCCTTCACTCACTTTCCTCTTCTCATTCCTCCCCCTTTTCCTCTTTATCTCCACCCCACTTCTTCCTCCTCCTCAATCTCCTCTTGTGTTCTCCTCTTCCTTGTTTCTTTAATGAATAATCCCTCTTTTGATCTCTTTCCTTCTCTCATTCTTCTTCTTTTCACTATCCTCTCCCTTTTTCTTCTCATCCTCTTCTTCCTATATCCATCCTCTCCTTCCTCCTTCACCTCTTAATTTGCCTCACCCTCTGCTTCTTCCTCCTTTCTTTCCCTCCTCTTCTTACTCCTCCATCTCCTTCCTTTGCACTCCTTCTCCTCTTCTTCCGTTCATACTAATTAACACGCATTAGCCTTTTCGAGCCTATTTCATGTTTTCCTTGTGTATCCCCTTCTCTTAATTTTCTTTTGTTGATATTTTTGATACTCTAATGTCTTATATTTGTTCACCAACCAACTTCACTTCTAAACTCAATTAATGAAATCAACCCAGGACACTCACACCGAAATTTCACGCACTTATGCATTATGCTATCAAGACAGTTGTAAATTTCAGTCTGGCAAGTAATAAGCGATATTACTACACTTAAGAAGTTGAGAAGAACTCGGCAAGGGACTGAAGTTCTCGAAAAAGGGCTCCGGGCCTGACGCTATTGCTGACTTACAGTGTACTGGCTTAGTAATCCAGAAGGGTTGGTAGCCTCTGAAGTCCTAATTCAACTACCTAACTAAGGATAGCAACTCTGCAATATTAAGCCAGCAAATAAACATATTTTAGCTAATTAACTAACTTCACATAATCAAACATTCGTTGGGGTAGTCTTTGGCACATAATTTCTTTTGACAACAAAGACATCTTCTAACGGTAGCTCGTATAATAAAAAACGCATTAATGGTTTGAAGGAGTTACTGTATTCCTCACATCCTGTCTCCTCCTACTCTAGTTGTGCCGTTCGTTCTCCAAATTCCGCTGCTCCTCTCTTTGTGATTCTTGCTACGTTCATCTTGCCATCTCTCTCTCTCTCTCTCTCTCTCTCTCTCTCAACGTATATGTTCCTGTATGGCGTGTTCTTTTAAGTGATGCATCCATTATAGTTCTCTTTGGGCTCCCTCTGTCTTTTCTCTTTATAATAATCTCCACGCTGTTTTGCCTTCCTTCCTCTTCTATGTTTACTTTCCAATCTTTTTTCCCGTTTACCTCTTCTTCTCCTTTGTATTTTATGTACTCTATCTTCCTCTTTCTCCATCCTTTATGGGTTTTTTCTTTCTCAACATTTATCTATCATCCTTCCCCTACCTCTCTTCTCCCGTCTCTTTCTACCTCTTTCCTTCTCTACGTCTCTCTCTCTGTCCTGCCTCCTACGTTTCGTCTCCTTCCTTTCTCTATCTTTCCTCATTTCTCGAGTTGTCTTGCTTTACCTTCTCTTTCTCCTCCTTGTTCTCCCTCTGTCTCTATTTCTTCTTCTTTCTACTAATGTTTCTGCTTGCGTAACCTCTGACTTTTCTTCTACTATTTAATGATAAACTTCTTTCCTCTAACGCTGCCTTTTCCTCATTCCTTTGTAATCTCTCCTGCTCCTCCATGTTTCCTCCTGTTCTTATTCTTCCTTCTTCGCCCTTATCTGCCATTATCTTTGTTCCTCCTCCATTTTAGAAACGCATCACCTTCCCCAACCCTCGCCTCTCCTCCTCTTTGTAGCTCTTAACTCATCTCCTCTAATTCACGTCCAAATTAGGCCAAATTGACTAATTCCTTGAACGTGACGATAGTGCGTTGTTATAATTATGTGCGATTAGTTTGCTTGGTAAACAGATAACTTGCTCATGTAGTGATGTACACCCTATGTGGTGGATTGTGTTCTTTTATTTATTTATTTTTATTTAGCGTTATTTCCACATAGCTATTTTGATAAGTTCTTTTGCCTTTATCTTGTGTCGTCCCAGTTTTGGTTTGTTTAGTTTGGAAGTTTTACATTTTAATTTACCTATCTATCTACCGTTTTTCCGTACTTCCTTTATCTCTCGCCATCCCTTATCTCTTCTCTTCTTCCTCCATGTTTCCTCCCTTAGGTATCTAGATTCCTTTACCAATTATCTTCCTTTATCTAACCCCCCTCCTTCGGTTTTTACCTCTCTCATACCGCCTCAGCTACTCCTTACTTTGCCTAATTTCTTGTATCTGTTTTCTCCAATTTCCTTTCCTTATTATTTATCTACCTATCTTTCTTCCTCCAATTTTTATCTATACTATTTGTTCTACCTCTCTTTTCATTATCCCCTCTCACCCTTTTTGTTAGATCTTCCTTTTATCTTATGATATTCCTGTATGCATAATATAAGTCTTAAGGGATATATCGACTTGAGGGATTTTTTTCTGGACCCCTTTCTTCCTCATGTTTAGCCCCATTGCTTTTGATATTATAAAATGTTTGCCCCATTAGTTTAGCGATTTTAAGAACTTTCACCCCATATTAAGACCTTTCGTGCAATTCAGGTGTCGATTTTATCCTGGCGAGCGATAGCGAGCCTGTAATTTAAGAGGAACCGGCCTTCGGCCGGGAAATTTTTCTACCGAAAAATGTACAAATTTATCTTGAAAGGGACTCAAGGGGGTGTAATTTTAAGCTTGATGGAGGTCTAGGGAACAAACTAAATACCTCCCCTTAAGAAAACTACATTAAAAGGAAAACGAATAAAACATCGAATCACTTGTTTTCAGTTAATATTTGTAATATTTAATATATATTTTAATAACTTCCTTTTCAGTTTAGATTTGTATCATTTGATACATACTTCAATCTCATAAAGACGTATTTAAACTAATATGTTTTCAAATTAATCAAAATATTAATCTTTGGGAAGGATCTTTACTTTAACAAATGTGAAACTTCAATTTTAATGTATTTAATGCAAATATCATTGGACAATCATCATATTTTAATATTGTGTTTTTATTGTTAATCTCTCACTAAGCAAAGATCTTTGTAAGGCAGTAATTCAGAAATTAAACTATGATAAGTTCTCTAAACCAAAGCACCAGAAACATAGAAAACAAAATAGTCATATAACCCTTCTTATATTTGTGTTTCTCCTTCTCCCTTGTTTATCCTCTTTCTTTCTTTACCTCTTCCTCTTCTTCCTCCTCTTTTTTTATTTTTCTCTCACTTCCTCCTACTTCTCCTCCACCCTTTCTTCCTCCTCCATCTTCTGTTTTATCTCCTCTTCCTCGCTTTTCCAATGATTACTATTTCTCTATCACTGTCCCTTCTTTTCTTCTTTTCACTATCCTCTCCCTTTCCCCTTTCCTCCTTCCTCTCCCTATCAACTCCTCCTTCCTTCTTCTCCCCCTTTCTCCTTCACCACTTCCATTTTTCTCCAACTCTTCCACCTCATCTTCCTCTGTCCCATCTTTTCTTACATTCTTCTCTCTATTTCATGTCCTCTTCTTCTGCACCACTTACACCCCCCCCCCCCCCCCCTCTTCCTACTATCCCTCGGCTTCCTACTCCTCCACCTCCTTTTTCTTTGCTATCCTGTTATCTACCTCGTAGTCAGTTGATTAGTAGTTTAGATACCCAAATTGACCCGCAAGGACCAATAGGCTAGGTATGTCGCAGTTTGTACTCCTTAGTATTCATTCTTCAACACTCCTCCTTTTCTCTTCGTATTAACTTACACTTTGTATTTTTGCAATTTGTTCTTTATCACAAGTTTCCGTGGATTAGTAGTGTAACGTATCATGTTTCTCGTCATCCTATAATTCTTTCTTTACCCTTGAAGACCCGTTGATTCATATTTTCAGATTGAAAAATAGTTTGGGTTATTTTTAGAGTATCGTCATCATTGTTATTGTTAACCCTTTGAGTACCAGCGACGTGTGTTATATATTATTCTAGCTATATTTAGACGATATTATGCAGCTTGAGAAGGATCTGTGGTAGTTAAAAGGCTTGATTGAGATAGTTTGACGCCTTATTATTGCTAGAGGTCCTTCCGTTATATATTATTCTAACTATATTTAGACGATATTATGCAGCTTGAGAAGGATCTGTGGTAGTTAAAATGATTGAGATAGTTTGAAGTCTTATTATTGCTAGAGGTCCTTCCAAAGCAGAATAGAATCATTTACTAGTTGCCAGAATATGATGAACATGACGTCCCTGGTACTGTATGGGTTTTAATATCTGGCCTACTTGTAACGAATGGACGAAAGCAGGTATATAGGAACCTGGTTTAAGTGGACGGTTGTGAAGGCCCAGCTGGAGTACAATGTTAGGCTTGTTTCTTTTTGGCATGGTGTATAAATGTAGGTATGGGTTCGTGCAGAAAGATAATGATATTAATAGCAATGAGAGAGAGAGAGAGAGACAGAGAGACAGACTGTGTGTGTGTGTGTGTGTGTGTGTGTGTGTGTGTAAAATCGACAAAATAGCCCTAATACCCAAACCCACGAAAGGAAGAACACTGAACAGGAAGAAGAAGACTCTCACAAAAAGAAAGTCTAAACAAAAAATACAATCCCCCACACCCGCGCACTCGAGACCTTATTGGCAACAGAGATTGGCTAACGTCCACCATCTTGGTGTCATAAGCACTTGAATATAATCATACCCACAATATACAAACGGCAATATAGGCTATCGGTGTGTGTATATATATATATATATATATATATATATATATATATATATATATATATATATATATATATATATATATATCATAATTACTTGGCTATTACGAATATTTTAAAGCGAAATATGTTGTTAATTATTAAAAATTGGTATAAATATTACCGTAATTTCATAGTTTTCATTAAGTATCGAGTAATCAACTGCTAAGAGATTCAATTTATCATCAACCGAAAATAAAAAGACTATAGTACAGGATAGTTTGATTTACGTGTTTCATTATTAATAACTCCTTGACGATTATGACGCATTTTGACAATATATGTTGGCTATTATTAGAAGAGTTTATGCAGTTTAGAAAGGACCTTTAGGAACCTAGGGGTCAAAATCAATTCAATTATGCCTCTGACTCCCCCAGATCCTACCTAAGCTAATTGATACCGTCTAACAATAGTCAAAATAAACTACAAAAATGTGTCATAATCCTAAAGGGGTTAAATGGTCTCCCTTTGGTTGGTAATTAACTTATTCACCACCATTACGAAATTTTCATCGTTTCTGGTTAACATCAGACGATATTCTATTGCCTGTAATGCACTTTTACGACACAATGGGTAATGATGATCTCAATAACCCTCTTACTAATATACGTCCTTCGTAAGCTGCATACAATTATCTAATGTTAGCCAGAATAAAATTAAAAAGACCTCGCCGGTGCTGAAGGTAATTAAGTCCCCAAAATGACGACGCCTCAATCCGACTATGACCGATCTCTCCCACGAAAGGACCTCGACCGCACACAACACACAACCGGGTATGGGAAACGGAAAGGGTTAGTCCGCTACTGAACGTTTCGCTACTACGCCACTTCGCTGTCGTGGTTTCAGGGGAGATGTGTATGTATGTGTGTTCGTGTGTTTATATATTGGTATTTTTGTTTAGTTTCCTCCCAAGGCCTCAATCAATCTCAAGCAAAATAATCTTGGTGAAAGCTGATTAATAAGCCTTTGAGTACCATCGACGGGTGTTATATTTTATTATAGCTATATTTAGACGATATTATGCAGCTTGGGAAGGATCTGTGGTAGTTAAAAGGGTTGGTTGAGATAGTTTAAAGCCATATTATTGCTAGAAGTCCTTCCTAAGCTGAAACAAATCGTCTAATAGTTGCCAGAATATGATGAAGAGGGCGTCCCTGGTAATGATTTGAGGATCATAACTCGCTCTGACAGTTAATTCTGGCTATTATTAGACGATTTTGTTCAGATTAGGAAGGGTATGTGAAAGACAAAGTCAATTGAGATAGTCTTTACCTTCTAAATCTCCACATTTTCTTCCTAAGCTCTATGAAATCTCCACATTTTCTTCCTAAGCTCTATGAAATCGTGTTATGATAGTCAGAATAAACTGTCCAAGTGTGTCATAATCCTCAAGGGGTTAAGATGAGGGCACTGCCATTTACGATCAGCTGGACATATACAGAGTAGAGCAACACGTAATAATAGTTTTATTTTTTTTTATTACCTAGCAAATCATAGCTGTAACCCTTTAAAGATTAGGACGCATTATGGCAGTATATTCTGGCTATCATTTGACGATTTGTTTTCATATTAGGGAGAGTATAATATGGAGGTCAGAGGGTGAAAATTGTCTTTACCCTTTTGATGGCCACAGATCTTTCCTAAGCTGTATATAATCGTATGTTAACCAGAATACTCTGTCAAAATACGTCATAATCCTCATGGGGTTAACTGACCTAACCTAACCTAACTTGGCCTAATTTTTGGATAAGTTATGACCAATTAGCTATTTTTGTTTTTGTTTTTTTTAAGCTGGCAAGAAATTGGCTTAATCCCATCATAATTATTCAGCTATTACAAGGTTTCCATAGCCAAATATATTGTTAAATATTAAAACTTGGCAATAATATGATGCGGATACGTAGTAGTTTCTTATTATTCCATTAGTTATCGAGGATTCAGCTACAAAGGGAGTACAATTTCCGTTAAGTTAAAACAAATTGAGTATAAGTTTCATGGCAAATTTACTGAGTGTTCTAGGGACTGGATTTCTCGAAAAGGGGCTCCATTCCTGACGATATGCATGACGTTAAGTGTGCTGGCTGAATAATCCCAAGTAATTTTGATCTTCTGTACGTCTCATTGGTCAACTTATTTTTCCTCTATCTAAATTACTCTACTCTCCTACTTTACTCCAGCAATCATCATCATCAATAGGGTTGATAGCCTCTGAAGCCCTATTTTAATCCGTTCAGTAACGGTGGCATCCGTTTAACTTTATTCTGGCTACTATTTGACGATTTTACTCAGTTTAAAATGGGCCTCCAGCAATTAACAGGCTTATAATTACCCACCCTAACCCTTTTTACTACCCCAGATCCTTCTTAAACTGCACAAAATCGTCTAAATATAGAAAGAATAGTATTTAAAAGACGTCGGTACAGTACGGTTTAACAAACTGAGTGTTCGGTTTTAGGTAGCGAATGGCCAAGCAGCGAGATGTCTTGATACCCTGATCCCACCACCAGTAAAGACATATCAATGAAAAACGGGGCTTGTGGCAGGGGGGTGTCGATAGTTCCAACAATACCAGTGGAGATGGGTGGAACACGGTGATCAGAGAGCGGTGGGGTCTAATTGGGGGTTACAGGACAGGTGGAGCGAGCGGTGAGTGGCGTTTCAATGGCTAGGAAGGAGGTGGTTCCCTATGCTAGGTGGAATTAAACTTGATTCCGTCTACCGGTTTGAGTGAGTGCGGGGCCCCCACTCCCCCCCCCCCCCCCTCCCTCCCTCCCTCCCAGGCCGACGCTGTCTGTCTGGCTACTTCCTGTGATGTGGGGTATACTGGGGTTCGTGGGAGGTTAGATGTAGCATGAGTAGTGAGGTGTGTGTGTGTGTGTTTAGGATTGGTATGTTTTATGTTCGTATCAAAATTGGTCCGTTTTGATGAGATGTAGCATGAATAGTGAGGTGTGTATGTTATAGTTTATGTTTAGGATATGGTATGTGTTATGTTCGTTTCAAAACTTGTCTGTATTGATGAGATGTAGTTATAGGTGTGTGGGTGTGTTAGTTTATGCTTACATTATTGAAAAGTTTGTGGACATACACTAATGCAAGTAATGGTCGCTCTTCTGTAAATCTAAAATGGCCTACTTAAGAATGGGAAAGGGGTGGGACTTTCTATATTTGTTTAACAACAATACACACAAATTTTGATATGATAGGCTATGTTTTATGTTCGTGTCAAAACTGGTTTGTTTTGATGAAATGTGGCATGAGTAGTGAGGTGTGTGTTAGTTTGTGTTTATGATAGTATTGTATATTTGAATTCGAGTTTAAATACTAGCCTGTGTGTTGTGTTATTATATATTTTATATTATGTTAGTTTAAATACTAGCCTGTTGTGGTCTGTGCGTGTGGGTGGTGAGGTTTGATTGTTATATGTACCATAATTGGTAAGGTGTGTGTACGCTTGCTATGTATAATAAATGTGTAAAGGCTAAGACTAAAACTCGATGTTCTGTGTACATTTACCTACTGTTTTCTATGTATATTAAATGTATAAGGGCTACAACTAATACTTGATGGCTTGTGTACGTTTAGCTTCAGTTTTCTATGTTAAATGTGATAGAGGCCCTTGTGTAAAAGACATGGTGTAGTTATGGGAAGTATAGTGTAGGGTGATGTATGCTGTGTTTGATACGTGGGGTGTGTAGAAAATATGGCGTGTGGTGTGATATACAGTTGGCCAGGACAAATTGTATGTCATAATTAGTAGTGTAAATTGCTGTGCAGTAGCATATACATTCCAATGATCAAACATTCATCAAGCTACACCTATGCAACTAAAGACGATTTCATTTAGCTTTCGATGTTAATTGAAAAGGTTACACTCTCAATTACCCCTTTAACTAGCACACATCCTACCTAAGCTGTTTAAAATCGTCTAATTATAGCAAGAACAACAGGATTAAAGGGGCCCACCTCGCTTTTTTTTCTCTTTCTCTCCCTCTCTGTTTGGCTTGTATCCATTCGGCCCCATTCAGCCTACTGTTTGGAGACGTTTACCCCCATCAAGGTGTCAATATTTTCCTGGTGAGCGGTAGCGAGCCAGCATATATATATTTTTGTTTTGACAGCAAGCTAAATTTGTACATTTTTCGATAGAAATATGTCTCCGGCAAAGCCGGATCTCTCCATACAATGCTGGCTCGCTATCGCTCGCCAGGAAGAAATCGACATCTGGATGGGGATTAAAGTCTTAAAACAGTTGGCTGAATGGGGCCGAATGGATACAAGCCAGAGAAAGAGAGAAAAGGAGAGCAAGAGAAAAAAGCAGGTAACCCCCCTTAAAGGTGACATTTTACTGCAAGGGCCAAACAGCTGTGGTGAGATAAAGGCCCGGTCAATGATTTCCTCCTGTTGGCTGAAATTATCCTCACTGGTGGTTGGTTCCTCTCCCTCTCCCTCCCCCTCGTTGTGTTTCCTGTATGTAGCATGTGGGGTCTGTTATATTGTATTCTAGTGGTATTTAGATGATATTATGAAGATTAGCAAGGATCTGTGGTAGTTAAAGGGGTTGGTTGAGATAATTCGAAGCCTTATTATTGCTAGAGATCCTTCCTAATCAGCATATGATGAAATGATCGTCCCTGGTACTGAATGGTTTAAGCATGGTGCAAGGGAGGTGGAATGCAATGTGTGTGTGATATGTATTATTAGCTGATGTATCCGCAGTCTATACAGGTTAATGAGTTACCCAGGATATATATATATATATATAACAGCTATTTTCGCAAACAAAAGAAAAAAACTGATAAGAGTTTTTTTATTTATGTCACATGTGTGGTTGTTGAGATGTATGGAGGTGTTGAGGTGGTAGTGTGCGTTGGGATGTGGTGGCATGGCGAGAGGGCGATAGGATGGGATGTGTTGTGTGTGTTTGGTGGTATATTGTTGTTTAGAGGCGTATTGATGGTGTGTGTTGGAGTGTGGCAGATTAAATTGGTTAGCTGGTTGAATGGCGCGCGTGTGTGTGTGTGTGTGTATGTGTGAGGGAGGTAGGATGTGGTATGTGTGTATGTGTTATTAACTCGGTATGTCTGTCTGTGCGAGGGGGGTAGGATGTGCGGTGTGTGAATTCAGTAGGTGTGTCTGTCTATGCAAGAGAGGTAAAAATGTACCCAGTTTCAAATAGGTAGGACGGAAATCATGAATCATAACCTTTGTAATTAAAAAAGGGATTGAGCAAATGGGCTGTCAATTTGCACACCTATTTCCTGGCTGACACTTCCCAAATGGTAGAAATATTAGCTGGAGTACCCTAGTCGTTCGTGTGTTATAGAGGATAGTGGTCAAGAGGTTTAGCCTATTAAGGGGAGGCTTTTAGTTTGTTCCCGAGACCTTTATCAAGCATAAAATTACCCCCCCTAGACCCCCTTTCAAGATACATTTGTAAAAAATTTGGTAAACAAATTATAGGCTCGCTATCGCTCGCAAGGAAAAAAATCGACACCTAAATGGCACGAAAGGTCTTACAATTGACAGAAAGGGGGTGAAAGTTCTTAAAATCGCCAAACTAATGGGTCGAACGTCTTTGAATCTCAAAAGCAATGGGGCTAAGCATGAGGGAGAAGGGGGTCCAGAAAAAAATCCCTCGAGTGGAAATCTCCCCTTAATTTGGAACAGGGTACAGTTTGAGGTGGTGGGACGTGATGGGTTACATGCCAACCAGCAAATTGACCACTTGCGAGTTTCGTTCTATAAGGAAGTTGGAACCGTGAACATCGATATTTTAAGAGAAATTCAATAATAATGTGGGTTTCTGATGGATAAAAAGTATGATCAATTTTGGTTTTATGTATTTATATATGTATTATGACCGTATTATTGCTGATAAATTACTTACATATTGATGGTCACGGCTCCAGCTTCCTTATAGACCAAAATCGCAAGTGGTTAATTGCTTCAACCTCTATCCTAAATAAAACCCGTGCTAGCCTAAATTAACCTATGTAATACAATATAACTCATTATACATATCATATCATCTATTTACTCTATTTGGTCCGAAGGAAATCTTTTTGGTTCAACCCTGTTTCGTCACATTAGTTTGGAGATTTTAAGACGTTTCACCCCATTAGTTTGGCGATAATAAGACGCTTCACCCCATTAAGGTGTTTTTGTATGTGTGTGTTATGTAGACATGCGTGTTTAAGCTATATGTATACAGTATATCTATGCATCTCTCAGTCCATTTGTATGCTAATCTTTGCCTTTCAGTCTTCGTGTGTGTGTGTGTGCTATGCACGCTTCAGTTGTTCTGTATTGTCCTATGCACATGGATTGCGTGACGTATGTGTGTGTGTGTGTGTGTGTGCAGCTTAGTATGTATTTATATAATTATCTTAATCAGCTTTCCAAAAGTATTTTTCTGTCAATAAGCTCGTTCAAAGACAACTGCAGGGGTTGAAATAACTAAACTAGGCTAAAGGTTTTCTAAACTCCCCTGATGGTCACTGAAGTTGTTAACCTTTCGAGTACCAGCGACGTGTGTTATATTTTATTCTAGCTGCATGCCATTGAGACGATATTATTCAGCTTAGGAAGGATCTGCATTGCTAGTGGTCCTTCCTAATCTAAATCAAATCGTGTAATAGTTGCCAGGATATTATAGATGGGACGTCCCTGGTACTCTACGTCTGCCTGTACACGAAAGGGTTTATAAGTTATCTATATTATGTAATTCTCTGTTCACACTAATTATATTTTGCTCCTACAGGCAACTCAATCAGTCTAGGCTCTCTATCTATCTAGCTTTGGCTATATATATGTATATGTCCATCAATCCATCAATAGGTCTTTGAGTGTTAGTTGGATTATCTTATTAGAATCTCGTATGTTATTCTTGTTTGGCTGATGGTGTGTGTGTGTGTGGGGGGGGGGGGGAGTGTGTGTGTGTGTGTGTGTGTGTGTGTGTGTGTGTGTGTGTGTGTGTGTGTGTGTGTGTGTGTGTGTGTGTGAGTGAGTGTGGGTGGCTGTACTTACTCTAGTTGTACTTACTCTAGTTGTATTGCGGGAGTGAGCATGCTCGTTATTTCCCGCCTCCTATATGTGTAGGTGTTATATGTATCGTTGGAATGGCTGTGGATGTGTGTGTAGTCTGTATTTTTAGCCAATTGGCGACATCGGAAACGAAGGCTTAGGGTGGATCTGTATGGTACCATTCTCACTATAGACGGTACCGTCTCGCCCGAAGGCTTAGGTAGCCATCAGCTTAGGTGAACCATATGATACCCATCTCGCCTTGTACCATTTTTGCCAACCCCAGATGGGACGTCACAACGTCGTCCACTTATTCCAGGTACCTATTTACAGCTAGGTGAACTGAGGCTAACACATGAAAGGAGACAAGCCCAATTTGTCTCCACCCGGCCGGGGATTGAACCCCCGACCCCTCGTGTGTGAGACGAGAGCTCTACCTACTAGGCTACGGGCTGTGTGTGTGTGAGTGTGTGTGTGTAATACTAATAATAATGATGATAAACTGTATATTTAAAGAATGGCAGCCCGATGAGTGTGTGGGTACGTATGTGTGAACGTGAGTGTGTGGGTGTGTGTGTGTGGGTGGGTGGGTGGGTGTGTGAGTGAGTGAGTGTGTGTGTATTTGGGCGTGTGTGTGTACTTGGGCGTGTACGTGTGAATCAGTGTTAAGAACTGTTGGTCCGGTTGTGTATTTTTACTAGACTACGTGACGAAGTGATCCCATGGGTGTATTTAAGGGCAGATTTACACTCCAGGGATTTTTGTCTGGACCCCTTTCTCCCTCATGTTTAGCCCCATTGTTTTTGAGATTTTAATAAGTTCGCCCCATTAGTTTGGTGATTTTAAGAATTTTCGCCCCATTTCTGTCAATTTTAAGACCTTTCGTGACATTTAGGTGTCGATCTTTTCCTGGTGAGCAATAGCGAGCCTGTAATTTAAGAGGAACTGGCCTTTGGCCGGGAAATTTTTCTACCGAAAAATGCACAAATTTATCTTGAAAGGAGGTTTAATTTTAAGCTTAATGGAGGTCTAGAGAACAAACTAAAAACCTCCCCTTAAGTGTACGTGTGTTTGTCAATCTCTCTCTCTCTCTCTCTCTCTCTCTCTCTCTCTCTCTCTCTCTCTCTCTCTCTCTCTCTCTCTCTCTCTCTCTCTCTCTCTCTCTCTCTCTCTCTCTCTCTCTCTCTCTCTCTCTCTCTCTCTCTCTCTCTCTCTCTCTCTCTGGTGCAATAAGGAATTTAAATAGATGCCGTATTAGATTAACTTGGCAGTATAGCCTTTGTTATCTATTTGTGCATCTATATATATCTATGCATCTATATATATCTATGCATCTATATAATATAACTGTAGTTGCCACTCAGTTATTGGATAGTTTTTGTATATATCAAACCAGTTAGAAGGATACAATTATGAATTATCTATCTATCTATATACTCAGGCCCAATCCCCATTTGTTTTTCTTTTTGGGGAGGGGCGGGGTGGGGTGGGGGTGGGGGGGGGGGGGGTAGCCTACTCAAGACAAAGATAAATTATAACATTACTTACTTTATCTCACTTTTCTTTCCTAGTTTTTGTTATTGCACCTCCTGAATCAAGTGCTGTACTCGATTCGTGTTGAGCATTCCATAATACAATGTTTATAATGTTCTATACTTTAAATCTGTCAGTACTGTGTTTACTATTTTAGATTCTACCGTCGAATAATTTCTAGCCACAAATAGGTTGCATCCAAAACTAACGTATTGATTTACTATAGTCTATTCGCTGTAAGTAGGCGAAAAATCATGACCTATCCTCTGTAACTCAAAAAGGGCTAGAGCAAATTGGCTGTAAATTTCCATATCTATTCCTTGGAGGTCTCATCCCAAATGGTAGAAATATTAGCTCGATTACTCTAGTCGTTTTGGAGTTACAGAGGTTAGAGGTAATTATTTGTCGCCTACTTACAGCGAATAGACTATAGTAATCTAATATTTGACATACAATAGCCTGCACCCTGAAATGATAGTTGTTCGTATCTTCTGTATAATTGTTTGTTTGTGTATTATTTGCATGATGACCTTGACGAGAATATTGGAGAGATGAGACAAACAATTATTATGATCACTTAACCCCTTCTGTACCGGCGACCGTCTTTTTAATTTTAGTTAGCTATATTTAGACGATTGTGTGCAGCTCAGGTAGGATTAATCGAGATAATTCGTAGCCTTTTAATGTTTAGAAGTTCTTTTGAAACTTAATAAAATAATCTAATAGTGGCCAGAATGTAATTAAAAAAAACTAATCGGTACTGAATGGATTAAAAGCCTCGAAGCAAAGAAGGGGACACTATAACTATTCGACCAATAACCTCTATAACGATAATAACGAGTAGAGGAATCGAGCTAATATGTCTACCATTTGGGAATAGTCAGCCAGGGAAGAGGTATGGGAATTGGCTCCCCATTTGCTCTAGCCCTTTTTTGAGTTACAGAGATTAGTTTCACAATATCTGACCTACTAATAACGAATGGAGTATAGTAGGGGGGTGAGGATGGGAGTTGCAGGAGATGAAGACAGATAATAGTAAAAATAGGACTTCAGAGGCTATCAGACTGCATTATTAAGCCAGCACACTGTAAGTCAAGAAGAACGTCAGGACTGGAGCCTCTCTGCGAAAACTCCAGTCCCTTGGAAGACAGATCATAATTATATTTCTCTCTCTTACAGGTACGGATCGTGGGCGGGTTATTGAACGATGCAATTATTATGGTACGTAATGTCATTTAATATATATATATATATATATATATATATATGCTCAGTTATTTTCATTGTGTAAAATTATTCATTTATTTATATATTGTAACATAGATCTATTGAGTTTTTGTACACACACACAACTTGAATAGTTTAGTGTATAGTTTTAATTGAATGTTTGTCAGTTTAATACAGTTATTATTCTTAGTGTATTGCAAGATAGCAGTACATGGAAATATATGCATAAAATAGATTCGATTAGTAGGATGTATAGTGAACTAACTTTATTTTTCATCTAGTAGAGTATGAAACTTGCATTGAAGGTACAGTGATCCAAATTATTGATTGTCTTATCTTTCAATTAACTCTTTCACGCTTTTATGACGCAGAGGTTGCCAGATTAGCAATAATAAATAGTTCTCAGTCTTATAATTACCTCTCCAAAATTAGTTTTCTGCCCACAGCTAACTCAAAGACTGCAGAGGTTGAAGTAACTAAACTAAAGGTTTCTAAATACCCCTGATGGTAACAAAGGCTTTAAAGTATCCCTAATAGGCTCAAAATCGCGTCATAAGCGTGAATCATGTCCACGATATTCAACGTGAGCCTTTTGAACTCGGTCCTAAAACAAAATCTTCCTTTTTAATAATTATTATTAATCCATTGAGTACCAGCGACGTGTTATATTATATTTTAGCTAGGTTTAGACGATATTATGCAGCTTAGGAAAGATCTGTGGTAGTTAAGTGATGGTCTAGATAGCTTGAAGCCTTATTATTGCTAGCTGTCCTTCCTAAGCTGAATAAAATCGTCTAATAATTGCCAGAATATGATCAAAAGGACGTCCCTGGTACTGAATGGGTTAAATATAGTTATATACATGATTTACTGTTCTCATAGCTCTAGATGAAACAAAATACATACATACATACAAGACCAAAGCCCACCAGGAAATAGGTGTGGATATTTACAACCAGTTTGCTTTAGGCCCTTTTGAGATATGAGAAGTTAAGGGGTCAATATTATTGTCAAGTTCGTTTGGCGCTACCTTTATAGTAAGTGACGTGGGCTTCACAAAGGCTACCCTTCTCCACGCAATTTCCCAGAATCCAGCCTAGATTTCCAGCAGCTGATTAAGGGTGATAGTTTACTTTTTTGTCTATTTTTGTTTTCATTTAATTATTCTCTAGTTTCCTCCGTAGACCTCCAACAAACTTAAAGAAAACAGCCATTAGATCCCCCTTGTAGATTAATGTGTAAATTTCCCGGCCAAAGGCCGGTTCTTCCAAAATTACATACTCACTATCGTCCGCCAGGAAAATCATTCGACACTTAAATAGCACGAAAGGTCTTAATATTGACAAGGAAATGGCGCGGAAGATCATAAAATCGACGAACTAATGGGGCAAACATCTTAAAATCTTAAAACTAATAGGGCTACACATGAAGGAGAAGGGGATCTAGAAAAATAACCCATCTCCCTTCAAGTATTATGGTGATCTCGGTAACAAGGGTCAAATCCGGGAAGTGGCGTGTGTAGGGGCGGCCACGAGATCTCCAGGAAGTGTGTGTGTGTGTGTGTGTGTGTGTGTGTGTGTGTGTGTGTGTGTGTGGACAAGCAGTGGTGTGCTTAAAGGTACAAAAGTGTCTAAATATGTAGGTTTGCAGGTACATGAGGTTTGGGGCGACAGTTCAAGTGTACACACCTCTTTAGTAGGCTATACCTTGAAATGGAGTGTTTTAGGTTGGTAAGTTAGGTTAGGTTAGGTTAGGTAGGTTAAGTTTGATCTACATAGTTGTATATAGATTTAAGAATCGAAAAATGTACTCGTAAGCATGCTTGAAAGCTGGAAAGAGATGAGGTTTTACTTAAGTCAGTCAGTCAGTAGCTAGCCCATACTCCCACAAGGGGTAGGGAGAATCAGCAAGACACGAGAACTAAATAAGAGGACAAGTATTATTCATGATTTCATTTGTTTTGCATTGAAAACTTGAAGGTCAAAAGAAACATTGTTGTTCTGTTTAAAGAGCAATCTTCAAGTCGATTGGACCACAACAAACTAGAGATAGTGTTAACCCCTTCTGTACCGGCGGCGTTTTTGTTTTCCATTTTATTCTAGCTATATTTAGAGGATTTTGTGTGCTTTAGAAGGACCTGTGGTGCTAAAAGGGTTAAGTGAGCTAGTTCAAACCCTATTAATTGCTTATGGCCTGTTTGAAACTGAATAAAACCGTTTAATAGTAGCCAGATTGAAGTTAAAAAAGACATTAGGGGTATAGCCTCGAGAACTCATTACAGGGGCAGTATTTCCGGTTACGCAGGTATCACACGAGCACCTTTTTCCTCGACATATATTCTCAACACTGGTCTGGCAGCTTATGAGGTCAAAATTAAAAAAAAAAAAAAAAAAAATTGGTCACCTAAGTTCATCTATGATCAGTCTAGTTTCCGATACTAGTGCATAATATTCCAGAAATGTTGCCAGGAAAATGTTGAACATCGAATGTTGAATATAAAAGCTCTCGTGTGATACTAGCTTTATCGTTCTAACCTGTTAACCCATGTAGTGCCGGTGACATACTTTTCATTATATTCTGTCATCTTTTGGACGATTTTATTCAGCTTAGGAACGTTTACCCATCAAAGTGCTACAGACTATCTCCATTAACTCTTTTTAACCACCATAAATCCTTCCTAAGCTTCATAAAAGCTTCTAAATGTAGCTGAAATTAACTAACGTTTACCCATAAAAGTGCTACAAACTGCATTAACTCTTATAACTACCAAATATCCTTCCTAAGCTTCATAAAATCTTCTTAATATAGCTGAAATCAACTAAAAAAGATATTAACTCCTTTAACTACCATATATCCTTCCTAAACTTCATAAAATCTTCTAAATGTAGCTGAAATCAACTAAAAAAGATATCACCGGTATATAAAGGGTTAACGGTCCCGGCTATCAATTTGCTGATGCATGTACAGTCTAGACACATATTCTGGCCCAACTGCCAAACGAACTTCTGAAATGTTATTCTAATTTATTAATTTCACTCCCAACAACAAACACTTCCCAATGAAATTAATGAAAGCATGTGGTCCTACCGGGATTCGAACCTGGGTTACCACATGCATATCTTAAACACTCTAAGCATTACACCATCAAGACAGTTAAAGGTTAAGTACATGACTACGATTTTATGTCCATTTATCGATTACTGGATATCAATCTAATCATGTACTCTTTAAGGGGGGTGACAGGCTTTGTTTCTCTCCTTTTCTCTCTTTGTCTGGCTTGTATCCATTCTCGCCCCATTCAGCCAACTGTTGTAAGACGTTTTTCCCCATCCAGGTGTCAAATTCTTCCTGGTGAGCGATAGCGAACCAGCATTGTATGGAGAAATCTGGCTTCGCCGGAGACATTTTTCTATCGAAAATATGTACAAATTTAGCCTGCTGTCAAAAACTGTCAACAAAATATGCTGGCTCGCTACCGCTCGCCAGGAAAAAATCGACACCTGGATGGGAGTAAACGTCTTAAAACAGTATGCTAAATGGGGCCGAATAGATAAAAGCCAGAGAAAGATAAAAAAGGGAGAGAGAAAAAGCCTGTGACCCCCCTTAACAGGTAAATAATTAGTGAGAAGATTCGATTAATTTCGGGATGGCTTAAACAAATTAGGCCCCAATAATGATGTCCTAGAGTGACCAAGAGTACGATCATCATTACATCCAGACGGGAACATTTTAAGAGAAACAAACCTAGAATTTACGATTTCAAAGGTTTACACATTTTATATAATAAATAATCGATTGCAAACAAGGAAGGTAGTATCAAAAGAAGGGACTTAAAATTATAATTCTAAATCTCTCAGTACATACCTCTCCGTTAAAAGTTGGTAGATAATAGCTGACTTTACTCCGGATAGGAATGACCGTTAGTAATCAATAAACTATCTCATTTCATTCGTGCTACCTCAGATCCTTCCTATGCTGAATAAAATCGTGTAATCGTTGCTAGAATATGATATAAAGGACGTCGCCTGTACGGGTTGGAGAGACGTGACTGTAGGTGAGATTAAATTAGAGATTAATTATTTTGATTAATTAATACCTCGTAGCAAGAAATGGCCTAGAGGAAGTATAAGCCTTTTTATCCAGCTGATGTTAACCCATACTGGACTAGGGACGTAATTAGTATCATATTCTGGCAACTATTAGACGATAGAAGCATTACTAAGGCTTCAATCTATCTCAACCAACCCTTTTGAGTACCACAGATCCTTCCTAAGCTGCCTAATATCGTCTAAGTACAGCTAGAATATAATATAGCACACGTCGCTGGTACTCAAAGGGTTAATGGGGAAGGACTTATATTATTTGGTCGATTATTACATATATTTATTATGGTGACCGGTCAACTCAACCAGTAGACCATTTCAACCAGTAGCTCTCAACCAGTACCAAATCAACCAATACGGTTATGTTAGGTTAGTACTATATTTTGGCACTGGTTTGGTTAGCCTGGGTTAATTTGGCACTGGTTGAGAGCTACTGGTTGAAATGGTCTACTGGTTGAGATGACATGGAACCATTTATGTTACTAGTTTCCTACCTAGACATCCATCAAGCTTTATAAATATCCATTAGATCCTCCTAGATAAATTTGTAAATTTTTGGTAGAATTTTTCGGTTTTTCCAAAATTAAAGGCTCTCTATCGTTCGCCCGGAAAAAAATCGAAACTAAATTACACGAAAGGTCTTAATATTGACAAAGAAATGGGACGAAATATCTTCAAATCGACAAACTTATGGGCCAAACATCTTTAAATGCAGTTTCATATATTTTTTTGTCTCCATTAAGTATCGATAAATCAGTGTTTAAGGGATTCAATTTACCATCAGTTGATATAAAACCCATCTCCCCTTAAAGGGATGAAAGGATTTTAATATGTAGGCTAGATCGTAAACATGTGATATTATGTTTGTGTATACGCCCTGACTTCGAGGAGTTCTTCACTTATTGAAATAATTGACCTTCGTTAGCCCCCATTGTTTAAGGTTTGAATATTTTGACGTAAGGTTAATATATATATTTACGGGTACATTTTGGAAATTAAACTTGGTTAAATTTTTAAATTTTTAACATTTGATATAGCAGTAAATTACCATTAGTATCTGCAAATTATGGCAGCGCTTATTGAAATAGTGTTCGTAGGCAAATTTTTATTATATAAATTATAATGTACACCTTGACGAATATAGTTAAAAGACAAAATAATTAATCAAAATCGCTGTGGAAACAACGCTTAAGCAAAATAATAATTTGTAAATAACAAGATAATTTAATTTAGCATAACAGCAATATCTAGTAAATTTCTTCAAAACGTGATGCTTATCATTCCTCGTCGGGTGGAGCTATAATATTAATGTTATGGTTATTATTGTTAGTTGTATCATAATTGTTACACATCGTTATGCACATTAACGTCGCTATCTTGCCATATGTATGATGTATTCCATGAGTCTCCCCTTTCAAATGTAACGTTCTATCCTTACCTTTGAGCATCTTCCCAATTTCTATGATCCTTCCTTTTATTCCTCTCTCTCTCTCTCTCTCTCTCTCTCTCTCTCTCTCTCTCTCTCTCTCTCTCTCTCTCTCTCTCTCTCTCTCTCTCTCTCTCTCTCTCTCTCTCTCTCTCTCTCCTTTCTACCTGCCTTCTTTTTCCAAATGCCCACCTGTTTACTCTGCCTCGCCTCTTTTGTCGTCCACCCTCTTTCCTTCTCTTTGTTTGCCATCTATTTTCTTGTTCTTCTTTCTGTCTCTGTGTCTGTCTGTGATTCCTCTGACTGATGAGAGACCCTATGGTATTTGACATCGGCCAACCTCCGTCATCTTGGTGATATTTTATCTCTCCTTACGCTCAAATATATCCATGTCTAGTAGAGATATTTCTGACTTGGTACTGTCTTGAGTCGGCCCCCCCCCCCCCCCGAAAAAGGGAAAGAGGAAAACAAGAAGAAGATAAAAATAGGAAAAGTGGGGGATTGGGCCTGAGTATATAGATAGATAAATAAGTACAGGATATCATAGCTTATTCTGTTCCTTTTCATCTGGCGACAAATGAATCCCTTATCAGCTAATTTCTCGATACTTAATGGAACAATTTGAAACTACTGTATCTCTTCATCATATTATGACCAAGTTCAGATAATTGCTCTTTCCTATTGCCCAATTTCTCCACCTCTCTTCTAGTGTTTTTCTCCTGCCCACCTTCTCCTCCTCTCTAACTCTTTCCTGTCCGCCTTCCCCACCTCTTCTCTAACTCTTTCCTGTCCGCCTTCCCCACCTCTTCTCTGACTCTTTCATGTCCACCTTCTCCTTCTTCCCTCTAACTCTTTCCTGTTCACCTTCTCCACCTCTGCACTAACTCTTTCCTGACCCACCTCTCCTCTACTCTCTCCTCTTGCTCACCTTCTCCACCTCTCCTCTAACTCTTTCCTGTTCACCTCCACCGCTTGTCTCCTAACTCTTTCCTGTCCGCCTTCTCCACCTCTTCTCTAACTCTTTCCTGTCCACCTTCTCCACCTCTTCTCTAACTCTTTCCTGTCCACCTTCTCCACCTCTTCTCTAACTCTTTTCTCCATGCCACCTTCTCCACCTCTCGTCTAACTCTTTCCTGTTCACCTTCTCCACCTCCGCTCTAGTGCGTTTCTCCTACCCTTCTCCTCCTTTACGCTAACTCTTTCTTCCTGGCTACCTTCTCCACCTCTCCTTAAATCTTTCCTGTTCAACGACTCCTCCTCTCCTACCTTCTCCCCCTATCTATCTATCTATCTATCTATTGCCGGACGCCTTACTCCCCTTACGAGGGTGGCCATACACAGAATGCCCCTAAGCGGACCTATTCCCTGTGAGAGGGACAACCCGAGCCAGTTTAGTGAAGGACTTACAGGATTGACCACTCAATTTAGGATCGGTCCGACTCCGAGGCCCTCTGTGTATCTTGTTAGCACTATTTTTCTACAGTGGTGTTCGGCTAATCCATCCACTAACCTGCCTTACCCTTAGGTAAGCAATACGGATTTGTATCAGGTTTACTCCCCTAGACAGGTTGCCAACCAAGGCTGACGAGTCCCATCCACCCAAATTTGTATAAGGTTGTCTCCCCTAGATGAGTTGCCGACCAAGGCTAACGAGTCCCACCCACCCTTCTCCCCCTCTTACCCTCAAATTCAAATTAAATCATAGTCCATCCATTATAATTAGGCCAATAAACCTGACCACTACCCTTAATAACCAAAAAAAAACAACACGAGTTATCAAGCTAGCATTGTTGCCATTTAGGAAGAGTCAGCCCAGGGATAGGTGTGAAAGTGTACAGCCCATTTACTCTAACAATGGTTTTATTTGTGTTCTTAAGGGGAGACTGACCGTTTGTTTGGTCTATTAATTCATTTATTCATATATTTTTTGTTTGCTCCCTAGATCTCCATCAAGCTTAGAAAAACACCCCATAGACCTCCCTTCAAGATAAATTTGTAAATTTTTCGGTAGAAAAATGTCCCGGCCGAAGGCCGGTTCCTCTTAAAATGGCAGGCTCGCTATCGCTTGCCAGGAAATAATCGATACCTAAATGGCACGAAAGGTCTTAAAATTGACAACGAAATGGGGCGAAAGGTGTTAAAATCGCCAAACTAATGGGCCGAACATCTAATAATCTCAAAACTAGTGGAGCTAAACATTAGGGAGAAGAGGGTCCAGAAAAACGGTCTGCCTCCCCTTAATGGTCCCTAGACCTCCATTACACTTTAAGGTAAAAAGAAAATAATACAGCGTGTAAATTTTGTTCGGTAGCAAGATGTATCGACCCAAGGCCAGTTCCTCCTACATTACACGCTCGCTATCGTTCGTCAGAGGAAAATGGGAACCTAAATGGCACGAAAGGTCTTATAAAATAGCCAAACTAATGGGGCAAGCGTCTTAAAATATCAAAACTAATGAGGATTGACATGAGGGAAAGGGGAGTCTAGAACAAACGTTGCATGATGGCATTCTAGCTGTAGCCTGTCTATCTTATGAATATACTCAAAAACAGGCTTTAATTATGATTATAATTTCTTAAGAGGGGATTGGTGTACATATGTGTTCATTTATGTAACCTATCTATAGAGTATTATGGTTTAGTTTCCTCCCGAGACCTCTATCAAGCTATCAAAAATCCCACCCAAGACCCTGCTTCAAGATAAATTTGTACATTTTTCGATTTAATAATGTGTAGTACTTCTTGTAGTCCCTTAGGCTATGACGCTCTATAGCTTAACTATTCATTAAGGCGTGTACATCTATAACAAAACTTTAAGGGTTGAGTAGATACGGTGATCGACTTTAACTTCATTGATATCTATACTACATTACTGAAATATTGGCAGGGAATATAGTTATAATTTTCTTGTTTTCTTAATTCTCTTTAATTCTTGTTTCCTTCAATTTAAAGGGCTATGTTTGATTATGTATTATAATGCATTACAATAGATAGTATATGGGAGGAGGGGGGGGGGGATGTCTGCTCATATTAACCCAATCAGTACCAGTGACATCCTTTTCATTACACTGGCAACTATTAGCCTATAGGCTAGGCCCTAGACGATTATATTCAGCTTAGGAAGGACAGCTGGCCACTACAGGCTACCTCAATTATACGTGTTCGCTACCATGTACCCTTTTTTACCTTTGATTATGGCTGAAATTAGACGGTTTTATGCAGTTTAAGAAGGACCTATGACATTAAAAGGGTATATAGAGATCGTATTCACCCATTTGAGTCATTGAGGTGGATTATAGCCTAAACAAATCGATAGAAATATACTTTGAAAAGTAGACAGAATGAATATAAACACCATGTGAGGAAGAACACTTTATTGGCCTGATGAAGCTATGTGCTAAAGAAAATCGTCTAATGGTACCCCAAGAATACGATGAAAATAGGTAATGGTGGTGGAGGGTGTTCAAGTTGGGTATATGTTGCTGTTGTACCTCACGTACACAGATATAGTCTATTCGCTGTAAGTAGGCAAGAAATCATGACCTTTAACCTCTGTAACTCAACACCGACCAAAGTAATCGAGCTAATATTTCTACCATTTGGGACGCGTCAGCTAAGGAATATATATGGAAATTTACAACCAATTTGCTCTACCCCTTTTTGAATTACAGAGGATGAAGATCATGATTTTCTTGCCTACTTACAGCGAATAGACTATAGTAATCTAGCTAACTCTTACAAACACCTCTTCCTCCTATTCATGTCACTACAGTTTACAAGCACACCGCACACTTCTTTCCCACACACCTAAATTACCTCTGCTGTACTTTGTTTTTGGCTGTCTTATCACTCTTTCAACCGACACTTGCTACAGGCAGCTTTGCCTTTTGTCTCCTTATACACATATAGAAAAACAAATACTAAACAGCCATGCAAGCAGGAGGATAGATGTTGTAGGTAATTTTCTGTTGGCTCACATGCAAAACTTAGGAAGGTTCGGTAGGAATTAAATGGGTTAATACAAATATAATTATCCCTTTGACTCTTGCATAAATCGTCAAAAGAAGGCAAGAATAAGAGTATACAGATAGCCTATAGCATTGATAATTATACTGTTGCTCCCATTAGAGGTTTTATTCAGCTTAGGAAGGCTCTCTAGGATCCAGTCGGATAAACGCAACATTAACGCTTTGAACTACCACAGGTCCTTTCTAAGCTGCTCAAAATGGTCAACTGCAAGTCAGAAAAAGAGTATAGGCTACAGGCATACATAGGAAGGGTAGATGGTCCTGGCAATAGTACTTTAGTCATTATTTACCATTTCACTGCCGGGATGCCTTTTGTATAATTGCAGTTACATTTAGACGATTTTATAAAGCTTAGGAAAGATATGTGGTAGCTAAAAATATTAATTGAGATAGTCTGTAACGTTTGGTAGACGTCATCTAGTAGTTGCCAGAATATAATGAACAGGATGTCACCGGCACTGGAGGGGTTAAACTGCATTAATCAGCTTAGGGAGGACCACTAGCAATCATGGGGTTAACACTTATCATAATTAACTCTTCGACTCGTGCATAAAATCGCCAAATGTTAATCAAATTTAGAGTAAACAAGCAGAAGGGTAGAAGGTGATGATAATTTGATTCTGTCTCTCATAAGATTTTATTAGCTTATTATTTTATTCCTCTTAGGAATCCGTGGGATATACGTTACCAAATATGAACCCATTGGCGTACCTTAGGCCCTTTCTAAGCTGCTCAAAATGGGCATATGGTAACCAAAACAAAACAAAAAGTCATGCCCGGAGGGTAAAATAATGCTATTGGTAATTTTATTTTGGCTCTCATTAGAAGCTTTACTTAGTTTTGGAAGGATCTCTACGAATGAAAAGGGTAAGCATGAATAAACTTAACCATTTGGCCAACACAGTCCCTTTCTAAGCTGCTAAAAAATGTCAAATGATAGCCAAACCAAGACTACACAGTCCTGCAAGTAGGAGGGTAGATGGTATTGGTCAGTATTGGTCATCAGCTATCCAAGTCAGACAAGCACCCAGACACATCCCTCCTTTATCTACCCCCCTCCGCCCCCCATAAACCCCCCTGTCTGGCTCTCTCTCTCTCTTTCTCTCTCCTATCTCTACCTCTCTCTCTCTCTTTCCTCCCCCCCCCTTCCCCCTCCCTCACAGTTGACAGTCCCCGCCCCTCCCAACTCTCTGTCATGCGCTATCCGAGTCTCCCAAACACCCTCCTCGTCCCCCTCTCCTCTCCTCTCTCACACAGACACACACACTGGCTCCCCTCCTCTCATCAACATCATCTTCTTCTTCATGCCATACCCTCTTGCGTGCTTCTCTCTCTCTCTCTCTCTCTCTCTCTCTCTCTCTCTCTCTCTCTCTCTCTCTCTCTCTCTCTCTCTCTCTTCTTTTCCATCCCTGTTCTTTTTCTCTCCTTTCCTCTTGTTCTTCTTGTCTTTTTCATTCCTATTTCTATCTCCCCTCCTACTTCGTCTCTCCTCTAACCCCTCTTTCTTCCCCCTCCTTCTCCTGCTTCCAAAGCATCTCCATTGCTATCCACTCCTACCCACCTCTCTCACCTCTTTCTCTTCTCCTCCCCCTCCCCTCCCCCCTCTCTTTCCCTCCTCCTCCCCTCTCACCTTTTCTCTTCCCCTCCTTCCCTCTCCCCAAAATATATCTCCTCCCTCCCTCCCCCTCCATTTCTTTTCCCCCTCTCCCTCTCTCTTCTATCCCCTCTTTCACCCCTTCCAGCATTTCTATTTCTATCCACCTCTCTTCCATCCCTCCTCTTCCCTTTCTTCTTCCTCTACCCCCTTTTTTTCTCCCCCCCCCCCTTCTCTCCTCTACTCATATCTTTCTCTCCCCTCTTTCTCCCTCCCTAACATCTCTATTTCTATCAACTCCTCCCTACCTCTCGCCCTCCTCCTCCTCATCATCATCTCTTTCTTCTTCCTCTACCCCCTTTTCTCTTCTGCTCTCCTTCCCCAAGCATCTATATTTGTATCCACTCTTACCCACCTCTCTCTCTCAATCCCTTCTCTCCTTCTCCTTTCCTGTTCCTCCTCTCCCTCTCTCTTCTCTTTTCTCTTTCTCCCTCCCCAGCTTCTCTATGTTTTGTATTCACCCCTTCTATCCACCTCTTTCCCCCTCCTCCTCCCCTTTTTTTCCTCTACCCCCTCTTTCTCCCTCCCCAGCTTTTATATTTCTATTCACCCCTTCTACCCACCTCTCTCTCCCCTCCTCCTCCCCTTCATTCCCCCCCCCCCCTTTTCTCTTCCCCTCCTTCTCTCCCTCCCCAAACACACCTATTTCTATCCATACCTCCTATCACCCTCTCTCCCTTCCCCACGACTAGAACGCCATGTTGAAAAATCCCCTCCCAATAAAATAATCACATGAACGATTTGCCATTTTTCATATATCAATTTTTGGTCATTTTACTGGATCAGGCCTTTGCTGCCTTTGCTTCTAGGGTATTGAGGTAACTATTTCGTCACCTGCTCCCTATCCACTTCTCCTTACCTTGTGTATCCTGTGTTTATGTTTACTTTCCTCTCTTCTGTCTTGATGGTGTAATGGTTAGAGTGTTTAAGATTTGTATGTGGTAACCCAGTTTCGAATCACGGGAGGATCACATGGTTTTATATATTTCATTATTAGGTGTTTGGTGTTGGGAGAGAAAATAATAAGTTAGATTATTGTTCCTGTATTTATGTTTAGTTTCTTCTCTTCCTGCCTTACTCCACATTTATCATTCTACTTTCCGTATTTTCTTGTCTTCGTTATTTTTTTTTATTGATGCCTTTCAGTTTTGTTTTTTTCAATATTATATATACTCTGTAGTTACATGTTCTGTCCTGTTTTCAAGTCTACATCCTTGATACCTTGTATTATATGTTCATATTTGTAGCCTATAATTTACATATTTATTTACTTTCCACTCATACCAATTAGTTTCTTACCTCGTGCCCAATAGGCCTACCCAATTAATTCCTACAATCTATGCCCATTTACACCCTCCCTGTATACCCACCATCTGAATATTCTGCATGCATACCATGTTATCTTCAATGTATTTACTCCTTTCATTCCTATATTTTGCCTTTTAATCATACTTAAGTGTGTCCTCCACTGATGCTCATTGCTACCCTAAATCATACCCAATTATGCCTTTAAGAGGACAGTGGTTAATTTTTTAGTTCTAATAATTTATATTTTCATTGTATTTATTTGTTTATTTTCCTCGCTAGACCTTCATCAATCTTTAAAAAAAAAACACACTCTCTAGAACCCATTCAAGAGGGGGAAAGGCAGGTTGGGAAGGTGGGAAGTCTAAGAATTAGAGAGAAGTAAAGGAGGAATGAAGGCGCAAAGTCGAAGAGAAAAAACGGTAATATGACATCCCACAGATCTAAATTACCCATAACTTACCTATATATTGGCTCTCTATTAATCTGACCTGGTGGGGTAGGGTTGGATGGAAACTTGTTACAGGCAGCTCTGACTTTAGTATCCTTCATGCCCATAGGAAAACAAAATTCTACGCCCATACACAATCACACCCTCGTCATATTAAATCATGCTAACTCTTACGTTTTATCATCCCTCTCTTGATACTCAACCATACCCTGATATTATATTCAATCATGCCTGCTTCATATCCAATCACACCGTCCATCCACATTAAGTCAGTCTCACTTCTTGTCCTATCATATCCTCCTCATACCCAATTATACTCTACACCCATTATCAGTCATACCCTCCCTTAGGATTTCAAACTGAAGCAATTTTGTTTGAAAACTTGAATGAATATGGGGAGGAATACAGCAAAGGGAACATGTAATACAGCAAAGGGAACATGTAATACAGCAAAGGGAACATGTAATACAGCAAAGGGAACATGGAATACGGCAAAGGGAACATGGAATACAGCAAAGGGAACATGTAATACAGCAAAGGGAACATGTAATACAGCAAAGGGAACATGTAATACATCAAAGGGAACATGTAATACAGCAAAGGGAACATGTAATACAGCAAAGGGAACATGTAATACAGCAAAGGGAACATGTAATACAGCAAAGGGAACATGTAATACAGCAAAGGGAACATGTAATACAGCAAAGGGAACATGTAATACAGCCAAGGGAACATGTAATAGCATTGTTTTGGTAATCTTATCACCTCCAAAGGCATAATTTGAACTATAAACCATACATTTATCTTTACAAAAAGGCCTACACTAGAACAAAATAAAAAGGACGAACTCGCCTTTTGTTTGACACCCGCCCTTCATGTTCATCTAAGTATATCTTGCTCATACTCAAGCATACCCTTCAAAATGACATATTGAATCGCTCGTTTACCCATGTTAGCTGCCATACCCAATCGTACATATTAACAGTTCCTTTGTTGTAAAGTATCCTCCCTAGACCTTCCATTAAAATTGCCTAACTAATGGTGCCCAATAGGCCTATTTTAAAGTTTAAAAACTCCATAGACGAGTTATTTATGTACGGATTTTGTTTAAATTTATACCATAAGTACACTTTGGCAAGCTGAATCGAATGGCGCAAACAGAATTAAAATAGGACCATTAGTTTAGGATTTCGATTTTGACTTCGCCTTCCTGGAGGGCCCAGGGGACCGTTTTTTTGGACATTAAAAGTCCTCTGTAGCCCAAACTATAAGTCCTAGAGAATTATAATTGGCGCCATTCGTTTTTTCTCGCCGAGCTGCTTCTAGACATGGTCGTAGATTTCATTTTCGCCCAGCCATTCGCCCAGCCGAATTCGCCAGTCGAATTTTGACTTGTCAATATTATTACATATTTGTATTCGTCTCGCCGTTGCGGTTTCAATGGTGTAATTATTTTGTTAATTTTGACCAATATTTAGGCCCAATAGGCCTATTTTAAAGTTTAAAACCTCAACATGAGGAAAAAGGGGGGCCAGAAAGAAAACCGTGAAATGCACTCCACTGTAGCCTAATCAAAACCTTCTATAGTCCATTCATTATAGGTAGACCAGAAATCGTGAGCTTTAACCCCTGTAGCTCAGAAAGGGCTAGATCAAATGGGCTGTAAATGTCCACACCTATTCTCCAGCTGACTTTTCTCAGATGGTAGAAATACTAACTCGATTACTCCAGTGGTTTATGAGTTATAGAGGTTAATATTAAGTAACACCCGGTTCTTAACATTAATCATCAATTACAAACCCCAATGCACTTGAATAAACTAATGAAAGCATATGGTCCTCCCGGGATTCGAACTCGGGACACCACACCCAGATTTGTGGCCTACTTATAATGAATACACTATAGTACCCATTATATATTATTCCCATGCCCAGTCACGCCATTTTCAAGCCCATATCTAACCTTATAGCCAGTGTTTTCACCCATGTCATTCTCCTCATTTCTTCATATCCTCTTCATAATTAACCCCTCTGAAGATTAAGACACATTCATTTCTCGAGTCTCTTGCTGATCCTCCCTACCACGTGTGGGAGTAAGGGCTAGCTAGTCACTGACTCCCTGACCAACTTGACCGTTTATCCTGGGTATCATTAGACGATTGTATACACATTTGGAAAGATCTGTGGGCATTATATGGGCAACGACTATCTCAATTTACCCACTGACTTCCATATACTTTTCCCAATATTAATAAAATCGTCTATTATATATCTATTACACAACTCAAACCCATTAAAACCATTCACTCATTGCCAATCATATCCTTTGTTCATACCTAGTTATTTCATTTATTCATACCGTTTTCTCATACCCAGACATACACTTATTCCCAAAAAATAGAGTATGCCAAATCAATTATTTTTCATACCCAGTTATATCGTGCTCGTACATATGTGTAATGTCGTATTTTCCTCATAGCCCAATATTTGACAATACTTTTGTTTATGCAGTCACACAGTTTTAACCCTTAGTAAATACGATGACGCTTTTCTTCTCTGTTTTCTGGCTATTACGAGACGATTGTAATAAGATTAGGAAGGGTATATGGAAGCCAGGGGGTTACTCGAGACTGTCTTTCTGTCTTCAACTTTTCCATTCCTACAGATCCATCCTAAGCTGTATAAAATCGTTGAATAGCAGACAGAAGAGGTGGTCTTAATGCGTCATAATCTTCGAAGGGTTAACGTCCAGTTAAATCGCATAACTAATAGAGCAAACGTCTTAAAAATCTCGAAACTAATGGGACTAATCATGAGAGAGAAGTAAACAATAAATCAAACTTCCCCCTAAATTTGATAAGATATGATAAGATTGATATGCAGGATTCGAAGTTGCATAATAAATCGTAGGCAGTGTCCACCATCCTTTAACTGTCTTCGTGGTGCGATGCATAAGGTGTTGATTTTCGGTGTGAGCGTCCTGGGTTCGAATCCACGGACTGCCACATGTGTTTGTAAATTTCATTAATCGATTTTAGGAGTATAGTTGGTTGTTGGAAGGAACATAATATTTGCATCAAATTTCATTGACATTCAAGCAATCACTCTTACCCATTTACCTTTCACTATAGTCTGTTTCTTCTCAACTGACGGTAAATTGCAAAAAGTTCCCATCAAGATTTCTCCGTTATTTTGTAGATTTTGTAGTGAAATATGGTGCTAATTATATGAACTTGGTCTTGGTATGATGGAGGGACACAGGGGAGGGCATAGGGGATTCATATTTTTCCATTAGTATCAAGAAAGTAGCTGCTAATGGATTCAATTTATCGTCAGCTGAAATGAAACTGTATAGTATTCCACTCAAACCTAGCCCCTTGATGATTGTGAAGCGCCTTATCAGCTTGTTTTGGCTATCATTAGACAAAATCGATTTTATTGAGCTTACGAATTGTCTGTGGGAATCTGAGGCATATTCGAGCTGGGGTTTTTACCCTTTTAACCCTTCAGCACTATGACGTCTTCTTATTTTATATTCTGGCTAAATTTTGACTATTTTATGCAGTCTAAGGAGGACCTATATTATTCAGAGGGTTTCTTCAGATCGCATTTACATATTTCAGTCCTCGAGGTCAATAATATGCTATAGACAATCTTTGGTAACCAGATTACAATTAACAATACGTTATGAGACAAAAAAGGTCATGGAAGTTAGAGATTTATACATCAATATTTAGCTGAATTGCAAGCTTAAAAACTGCTTGTAGCATATTAATTGATACTGTATTTATTATAAATACATAAACACGAATTCTTGATACTCGCTATCCATCTGAAATCTACAATAGTATTGCATTTCTAATTCATATCGATGTTTACACCTCCAATTTGTTTAATAGTCTGAAACTCTCAAGTGGTCTACTACATACCTATTAATACCCTCCATCAAATCCAATCATTGCCTTATCCTGTCGTATCACAACCACTTCAGGCTTACTCTACTCTTACTCAATCATGCTCTCTATATGAACCAAATCACATCTTCTACTCAACAATTAAGCTTTGGAACTCTCTTCCCTCATCCTATGACTTAAAACTCCTTCAAACTTCGTGTGTCCAGGCATTTTAACTAACGTACCTTGAATTTGGCTCTACAGTATGTCACTCTTTCAACTTTGGGGAAGACACTTGCTACAGGCAGATTTGCCTTTTGTCTCCTTCACTCACATAGAAAACAAAAATATATATATACTTTTCATTCAAAATAATACTCGATTCTTACTTTCACATATGAAGGGGAGGATTTTAGTTTGCTCCCTAGATGCCCATCAAGCTTGAAAAATTAGCCTTAAGACCCCCCTTCGAGATTAATGAAACATTTGTCCTAAATTACAGGCTTCTTATCGCTCGCCAACAGAAAATCGACACCTAAATATTACGAAAGGTCTTAATATTGACATAGGGGCGAAAGGTCTTAAAAACGCCAAACTAAAGGAGTGAACATCTTAAAATCTCGATACTAATGGGGCTATATATAATGGAGAAGACGGTTCAGAGCAAACTAAACCCTGTCATCAACCAACCACACATCTGTCATCATCAACCACACACCTGTCATCATCAACCACACACCTGTCATCATCAACCACACACCTGTCATCAACAACCACACACATATCATCAACCATACACCTGTTATCAACAACCACACACCTGTCATCAACCACACCTGTCATTATCAACCACATACCTGTCATCATCAACCACATACCTGTCATCATCAACCACACACCTGTCATCATCAACCACACACCTGTCATCAACCACACACCTGTCATCATCAACCACACACCTGTTATCATCAACCACACACCTGTCATCAACCACACCTGTCATTATCAACCACACACCTGTCATCATCAACCACACACCTGTCATCATCAACCACACACCTGTCATCATCAACCACACCTGTCATCAACCACACACCTGTCATCAACCACACACCTGTCATCAACCACACACCTGTCATCAACCACACACCTGTCATCATCAACCACACACCTGTCATCTACAACCACACACCTGTCATCAACAACCACACACCTGTCATCATCAACCACACACCTGTTATCAACAACCACACACCTGTCATCAACAACCACACACCTGTCATCAACAACCACACACCTGTCATCAACAACCACACACCTGTCATCAACAACCACACACCTGTCATCAACAACCACACATCTGTCTTCATCAACAACCACACACACCTGTCATCAACAACCACACACCTGTTATCATCAACAACCACACATACCTGTCATCAACAACCACACACCTGTTATCATCAACCACACAAGTCATCAACCACCACACACCTGTCATCATCAACCACACACCTGTCATCATCAATCACACCTGTCATCATCAATCACAAACCGGTTATCAACCACACACCTGTCATCAACAACCACACACCTGTCATCATTAACCACACACACACACACACACACACACACACACACACACACACACACACACACACACACACACACACCTGTATGAACCCCACACCTGCCACCAAGCAAACACACCTGTTCCACAAATCATTCGAGTTGTAAGTTACTGAAGATAAATTAGATTAGAGTAAGATTATTAAAGCCATAATGTGGTAAATTCAGTATGAATTTTAGATACAGTCTATACAGTATGATTTATGTTTTAATTAGTTAGTTCAAATAGGACTTCAGATGCTATCAACCCTTCTGGATTATTAAGCCAGCACACTGTAAGTCAAGAAAATTGTGAGGACTGGAGCCCCCTTTCGAAAACTCCAGTCCCTTGTTGTTATAATATAAGAGGCTTAGACTATTTTACGTTGGACTGTGTTATATGATGATATATGTTTTGCATACTTGATTATATTAAATTAGGATAGGTTATACGTGGTTAGACCTCGTTTAATTGTAAATTTGGTTCGTCAATAATTATTGTTAGATGTGTTTAATACCATATGATAAACTAATTATAATGAATAACTGTTAGGCTAATTTATATTATGCCCCTATTTAAGGTATAAATTCAAGGTTGAAGATTATGTCATGTTTTGACAGTTTATTCTGGCTATCATTAGCCGATTATTTATTACTTAGGAAGGATCTGTGGACATTAATAGGGTTACTAAAGACTATCTTCCTCTGACTTCCATACAGGCCTACCCTTCCTAATCTGAATAAAATCGTCTAATATGAGCCAGAAAAAAGAAAGGCAATGGGTCATCGTATCTTGTAAGGGTTAACGGACACTTATTCTAACATATCTTTAATAAATTTAACCTGGCATTGTTTATAACTGACACAGAGATTACATTTACCGATCATATCTTGTATCCCGCCTTGCCCTTAACTTGGTCATCTCGCCAACAAGTCTTTTCGCCAACCCCAATGACGTAGGTTCGAGGTTAGGTTAGATCAGGTCAATATTAGATGAAGCAAGACGTTTGTTAGGCTAGTTATTTTTTCCTTTGTGTATGAAGGAGGCAAATGGCAGGTTGTCTGTAACGCGTGTCTCCTCCCAAAACCAAAAAAGCGACAGAGCCAAATTCAATAATAGGCTACTTTAGTTTAGGCGAATGTAGGCTTGGTTTAGTTAGGCTAGTTCATGCTAAGTTAACTTAGGGTATGTTTGAGTTAGTTATGTTAGGTAAAGCTAGGGAGTTTAGGTTAGATTAGGTTGTGTGTTTGATTATATCTAAATTGTGAGTCAAGTGACCATGGGCGAAACTACCTAATGGCGAAACGGACGCATATATAAAAAAAATCTTCGCGGCCAAACATTCAACCGCTTTCGTGAATCGTTGTGTTGCTGCGTCGCTTTGGTCATCCCTTCCCCCAACGGCCCTCCCTTCGCCCGACCCCGCCTCTGCGCCCGAACCCCGCCCCGTCCGATACCGCCTTATTTCGCTCCGCCCAAATCGCTAGGTCTCCGCCGCTAAGGCCTCCCCCGCTCCGTTTATCGGCTAATTATGATAAAATTGCGGTAAATATATAAAATGATGAGAGGGGGTAGGGATGGCGAGAGGGACGTTTAGGGGGTCGAGTTGGGGGTTATTATCAGGTGCGGGTTTTTTTTTTTTTTTTTTTTTTGTGTGGGTATGTCTAGGTGCCCCGTGTGTGCGTGTGTTGGTAGGCCGTGTGTGTGTGTGTGTGCACGTGTGCGTATCATTAACGGCCATGAAAGTGTTAATGCATGTGTGTGTGTGTGCTTGGCGGGATTGGCGTGAGCGTGCGCCTCCTGTATGTGTGTCTCTTCTTCGCCCCTCACAGAACCCCTTGACCCCTCCCCCCTTTTTGACGACCCCCCTCTCGACCTCACCCCCAACTCTGCCCCCCTATTTGTGCATGACCGTCTGGGTTCTGCTTCCCGAATGCACGAAACGCAAGCGCCCCGTTTATGAGCCCCTGCTTAATGTGCTTGTGGAATGACGCCTGCCCGAATCTGCCCCCCACAAGGACCTTATGAGTTCCTATTGCTTGTGCATGCTTCCGGTCCCTCCCTGGCACCCATCATGCACAGACCAGTCCATGCTTGACCCTAACCCCTGCTTCAGCCCCTGTCATCTCTCCTTCGTCAGGTAGGAGGTAATGATATAATTGTGCGTTACGATAGGCCCGCGGTCGGCATTACCTCCGCGATTTTAGCGACCGATACGAACTTTGGAAGTACTGAAGATCTTGCTAGCTTGCTGGATGGTCTTGGGGGGGGGGGGGGAGATGTCGAAAAATACCTATCATGAATTAATGTTTTACCTAGTTTTATTATTTTCTGTGGTGATGCAGAAACTAAATATATTGATCGCTGGTAATGAGTCCCCGCCGTTTTGATCTAGGGCCGTAGTAGTGGTAGCAGCGACGATTTTCCAATGTGCATGCTCTTTCTCCGACATCACCACCGCCCCCCCCCCCCCCCTCCCTTCTTTCCCCCCCGAAGTATCCCCCCCCCCCCATCGAGAGTAGCCATGCAACGTTCATGTCATGATGAGAGGGTGCATGGCAGGAATATATTATCTTCTAATGGTACAGTGAAACATCATCGACAAAATGTGGGCTATACATTGAAAAGGACCAAAATATATATATATATATATATATATATATATATATATATATGTATAGGTCATGACTCGTGGTGACAATATATTTGTTTTTTACTGTTTCAGCTTAATGGTGCTTGTAAAAAGGACACTCTATGCGTTAATGAAATTTGATGTAGGCTAAGGCAAGATTATTATTTAGCTGTTTATTCATTTGTTAAACCATTATTATAGATTAATTTATTTATGTTTAGTTCCCCGCCTAGACCTCCATCAAGCTTTATGACGCGTTGTGAATTTAATAGACGATTATATATAATTGAAAAAGGATTTGTGGGAGTATAGGTGTATAGAGTATTTCAATTAGCCCTCTTGCTTCCATAGACTCTTTCTAATCTGAATAATAGTGTCTAATAATAGCCAGAAAACAGAAAATAAATGCGTAATCGGATGTTGAGAGGGTTAATAATGATAATTTGCAAATTATTGAAGACAGGTGAGAAGGGGGTAATCCTTTAAATATCATGGTGGTATTTGTCTTTGTTTTCTTACTAACAGCAGATGATCTTAGTAAGCTAAGTAATGGCATATGGGCTTATAATGGGGAACGTTATATATATTCTGGCTAAAATTAGACGATTTTCTGAATTTTGCAAGGGGCCTGTATTGTTTGTTCTCAATACTTTGGGCCAATGAGCGTGATGAATATTTTTGAGATATACTAAAGGTTATGATATTTGTTATACCTATTAATGTTTATGGCTAGACAATTATTATTATATTATTATGATTAGAATTTCCTATTATTATTATTGTTAGGCTATTTGTATTATTATTTTTATTATTATCATTATTATTAATATTATTATTATTATTATGAGGAAAAAAATGTAATTTAGTTATAATTATTCATATAATAATGTGTCATCAGGGAATTAATTAACTTAATATTGCTCTCTCTCTCTCTCTCTCTCTCTCTCTCTCTCTCTCTCTCTCTCTCTCTCTCTCTCTCTCTCTCTCTCTCTCTCTCTCTCTCTCTCTCTCTCTCTCTCTCATATTTTTTTATTTTTTATCATTATTATTATTATTATTATTATTATTCATAGTGCTTCAATTACTTAACAGCAGCCAACGTTATCTTTCTTTCATAATTTAGCCTATAGCTACCAGACGATAATTTGACTTTCCTTAGAAGAACCTCTCAGTGCGGAACGTGGCTAAACAATCAATGAATCCTTATTTATATATATATGTATATATATATATATATATATATATATATATATATATATATATATATTCTGTTTACACCTAGAATTAATGCATATATAGGCTACATTGAGATAATTGCCATTATTTTGCATTTACTTAATATGCTGAACCGTGGATATTGGAAGGACACACCTTATGTCCCGGCAATAGGAATCTTGTTTACATCAGTTGACATAATGTGATTTATTATTCATAGGGACAACATATACAGCTTAATCTGCTTCATACGATTATGACAGGAAGTTAGGAAAGGTAAAACAAACAATTATATGAGTATAGTATGTGTATTTAATTATACAGCCATTACTGAATGTATTATGTAGGTAAGGATTGTGAAAATCCTATTCCAAGATTTTCCCATTAGCATATAGAAGAAAATATTAATGTTAATGTAGCTCTCTCTCTCTCTCTCTCTCTCTCTCTCTCTCTCCATCATCATCATCAGCAGGAGGGCAAAAGACACATACAGAACAGTCCTGACCGTCTGCCATGCACTTGGCAAGCACGCACAAACGCGCACACACACACACTGGTATGCACACCTCTGCGCACACGTACGCGCATCCACATATTTAAACAGGTACACATTCACATGCATAAGGCCAGACTTATCAACATATACTGTATATGGATAAATATTGCTTCATTACCACATGCACAAACATATAGAAACATGAAAGAAAGAGAGAGAGAGAGAGAGAGAGAGAGAGAGAGAGAGAGAGAGAGAGAGAGAGAGAGTGCAGTCAAACATAATCATGATAAAATGGCTTATGTATTAACAAGCAATGATCAAAATTATTGTTTGTCTCACCTTTCCTATTTCAAGTAATGATATAGCATGCAATAGAATGTTATATCATTATTATTATTATTATTATTATTGTTATTATTATTATTATTATTATTATTATTATTCTCAGTTCCATTTCAATTAATTAACAGCGGCCAAAGTTATCGTTCTTTCATAATTTATAGCTACCAGCAGACGATACACTTACCTTAGAGGAACCTCTCAGTATGGAAAGTCGCTAAACATCCTCATTGAATATAATTATATATATATATATATATATATATATATATAGATAGATAGATAGATAGATAGATAGATAGATAGATAGATAGATAGATATAGTTAGTTAGTTAGAAAAGGACTTCAGAGACTATCAACCCTATTGGATTATTAAGCCAGCACACTTAGGCCTAAAGTCAAGAATAACGTCAAGACTGGAGGCTCTTTTCGAGAACTCCAGTCCCTTGTTTTATTTACACCTAGGATTAAAGGGTATATAGGCTACATTGAGATAATTGACATTCTTTAACATTTACTTAATATGCTTAACCGTGGACATTGGAAGGACGCACCATATGTCCAGGTAAAAGGAATCTTGCTTACATTAGTTGGCATAATATGGTGGTTTGATATTCATAGGGGAAGAATATACGTCTTAATCTGCTTCATACGATTAATTACAAGAAGTTATGAACCCCTTCTGTACCGGTGACGTCTTTTTCATTGTGTTTAAATTATTTATATTTGTTTTTGTTTAATTCGAAAAGGTCCTCCAGCAATTAACAGGCTTCGAACAACATTTTCCCTTAACCTTTGTTTACGACCTTAGATCCTTCTTAAACTGCAGAAAATCCTCGAAATATAGAAATAATTAAATTAATAAGACATCGGCGGTACAGAAGGGTTAAAGTTAACAAATAATCATATGATTATAATGTCTCTGTGAGTATACAGCCATTACTGTATTTATGTATAGGGAGGGATTGTAAAGAACAAAATATTATATCCGATTCCAGGATTTTCCATTAGCATATAGAACATTTATGTATTATATGTAGCCCCCCCCCTCCCCCCTCTCTCTCTCTCTCTCTCTCTCTCTCTCTCTCTCTCTCTCTCTCTCTCTCTCTCTCTCTCCATCAGCATCAGCAGGACAGAAGACACATACAGAACAGGCCTGACCGTCTGCCATGCACTTGGCAAGCACGCACAAACTCACACACACACACTTGCATGCACACCTCTGCGCACACGTACGCGCATCCACATATTTAAACAGGTACACACTCACATGCATAAGGCCAGACTTTTCCACATACATCTAAATAGATAGATATATAAATAGATTAATTATTACCCCATAAACACGAGAGAGAGAGAGAGAGAGAGAGAGAGAGAGAGAGAGAGAGAGAGAGAGAGAGAGAGAGAGAGCGAGCAATGCAGTTAAACAGTATGATGATAAAGTAAGGCCCATGACAACTAAGATACAGTGATCAAAATTACGGCTCGTCTCACTTGTCCTATATTTGCCCCTCAAAAAATAAAAATAAATAAATAACAAAATAAATAAATACATAAATAAATAGAAAATGTAATATATATAATAATACATAAAACATAACTCATTCAGATGTCATCATATAGCATCTAATTTAAACACATAAAACACATCCAAAATCATAAATTACTCGAAGCGACCATGCATTATTCTATTCTAATGTATTAATTTCACTCCCAACACCAAACACCTCCCGATGAAATTAATGAAAGCATGTGATCGTACCGGGATTCGAACCTGGGTTACCACATACAGATATTTAAACACTCACATTACACCATCAAGACATATTATTAGTTAAAGTAAATTATTGTAAATATTAAATTTCATCAGAAATGTTTAAAACGTAAAATGTTGAACAATTATTATTGTATTAATGAATACAGTCCATATTGTATTACAATTGTATTAATGAATACACTCCATATTGTATTACAATTGTATTAATGAATACACTCCATATTGTATTACAATTGTATTAATGAATACACTCCATAATATGACATGTTACAGTAATCCAATTCTGCCTTTATGTTGGTTCTGTTCATGTGCATCATTTAGTGTATGGATTTACGTGTGTGGATGTGTGCGTATGTGTGTGTGTGTATGTGTGTGTGAAAATCTTGCTTACATTTAATTTAGGCAATCAGTATTTTAGGTTTTGAAAAGTACGTCAACAGTTGGTTCACTAGGCTATATATTGTTGCTTATAATTATATAATAATAATAATAATAGGAAGATTATTATTATTATTATTAGTATCTTTCGGTGGATGGGACTCGTTAGCATTGGTCGGTTTTATGGAGAAATCCGGCTTCGCCAGAGAAATTTTTCTATCGAAAAATTCACAAATTTAGCCAGCTGTCAAACTCATTATCCAACAAATGGAGGCTCACTATCGCTCGCCAGGTACAGCTGGATGGGGATACACGTCTTTAAACAGTAGGCTGAATGGGCCCGAATGGATACAAACCAGAGAGTGAGAGAAAGGATAAAACTAAGCGAGGTGGGCCCCCTTAAGAAATGTTTGTGGGATTTAAAATGGTATAGACTATTTGTTTATCTTGTCTATCCTATGTGTATGAAGGAGGCAGATTGTTTATCAAAATTTTATGAAGAGGCCAGTGGAAGTATGGATTAGTGCTCAGAATGGATTTTATGCAAAAGAACTGCTTTCATGCATTTGTTAGATACATACTTCATAGACGCACTGAAGTTAGTTATTTGTTTACTTTTTACTCTTTCCTTGTTGGCATTTTATATTATTTCGTAAAAAGTATATAAGCTAGGGCTGGCTTTTCCATACAGATAGGCTATATATACATAATGAAGTTTAATACTTCAATGTGCTGTTGTCTAAATTAATTTGCATAAATTGCACGGTTTTATGTATAGAAGTAAAATCAAATGATTGACTTACAAGAACAATTCGCAAACAAGGACCGTTAATTGATTTCATGAATTAACTACTTGCGAGATTTAGGCTATAATGAAGTTGGAGTTGTAGACATCGATGGTAAACAGAAATGCAATAATAATGTAGGTTTCTGATGGTTAAAGAGTATGTTGAATTTGATTTTATGTATTTATAAATGAGCTACAACCGTATTGTAGCTGGTAATTCTGCTAAATATCGATGTCAATAGCTCCAACTTCCTTATAGAACGAAACTCGCAAGTCGACAATTGATTTCACGAATTAACTACTGCATTACTGCTTGAACATCTAATTCAATCATACTAGTTTTCCTACCATAAATAAAATCACTGAGTGTATCCAGATTTATGTAACCAACTGAACGATAAGTCTATTAACCCTTTCAGTACCAGCGACGTGTGGTATTTTATATTCTAGCTATATTTTGACGACATTATGCAGATTAGGAAGGATTTGTGGTAAGTGTTAAAGGTTGGCTGAGCTATCTGTATTGAAGGCTTATTGTTTGCTAGAGCTCCTTCCTAAGCTGAATAGAATCGTCTAATAGTTGCCAGAACCTGAACAATATGACGTCCCTGGTAATGACCGGGTTAAAGCTATTATTATTTATCTATTTATTATGTATTATATATTTTCGTATTTATATGATGATGATGATGATGTTGTTGAGGGATAGCCTTAAGTATCGGCCCCTCGTTGGTCTTCTTAAACCTTCCCCAGTTTTCTTTCTTCACTGTAGATGTATTATTTCTTCATCTTCTTACTGGGGTCCTTATTTTCTATAAATTTACATGTTTTCCAAAATATATTGTCACTTTTTGTTTTTTCTTTTTCTAGTATTAGAACTGTTCTTGTTACACTTTTCTTACTTTCTTTTACATTTTTTATAAATTTGTAAGACACTTTAGCTCTCCTAATTTTTCCTGTGTTCTTAATTTTCTGTTCTTTCGTCAAGTTCTGTTATCCTCTTTTCTCTCCTTTTCCAACATCTATGTAAGTATTGTTTTATCTCTTCGTTTCCTTCTTTCTTGAACAGTAACTATCCTATAAGTTTTTCAGTGTCTTGGATATATGGCCTGTGTAATCTTGTTAATTTTGTCCTAATTTCATTATATTCTTCACATTCCAGGATAAAATGTTCTAAGTTTTCTGTATCTTTTTCACACAGTCTGCATTTTGTATCCTCCTTCTTAAATCTTTTTCGGTCTTCCAGGTTTAGGGTATTTGATCTGCATTTAAAAATTGTGACTGAGGCTGCTGTGTTGTCATATACTTCATCTTCTCCCCCAATTTCTTTTTTTATTTTCTTGTAAATGTTTAGACTTGTTTTTGATTCCATGTCTTTTTGCCACATTTGTGTATCCCATTCATAGATCTTCTTACACAGTTCTGTCTTTGTCATCCTGCTCAGTTTTGTTCTATTTATGTTAAGCTCCTTTAGACACCTATTGCATTCTTTTACCCATTTATTATTATTCTCCTCTAATCCTTCTTCAATTATTTCATATAGCATTCTATTTCCATCACCGTTCATTATGCCTTGTAAGTATTGTAGTCTTGATCTCATTAGTTTTGATTGTAACAGGGATGCTCCTACTTCTCCTCGAAGACAGCTAATTGGGGTTCCTTTAGATCCTCCCAATATCATCCTATACACAGAATTTTCTATTCGTTATAGTTTTTTTCTTTCTTCTTTGTTGTACTCCAGAACACTAGCTGGATGTAGGATTCCAGGTAGAGCTAAACTTTTCCAGAATTTGTTCCCAATTAACATCTTATTACACCTCCTTGCTGTTACTGAGTGTGTGAGATTTGCTAACCTTTGTGCTTTATTTATCATCTGTTCTTTGTGTACTTTATAGCAGTCTCTTTTATTTGTGATTGTGACTCCCAAATATTTGATTGATTCTACTACGTCTATATCCTCGATGCTGCTTGGTTGTTCAATTATATATTTTGCTGTGTATGAATCATACGATGATGGCAACTGTGCATGCCTCTGAAGTCCCACACATACTGTATATTCACACGATACCATGTGGAAAGGTAGAAGCTTCCCACACTAACATAAACTGGCAACGCTTACAATCACACACACAGCCACGCACACGCACATACACACACACACACACTCACACACACAGCCACACACACACACGGGCATGCACAAATATAGCCACTCACACACACACACACAGCCACACACACACACGGGCATGCACAAATATAGCCACTCACACACACAAAAGCATCCAGAGGCATGCACAAACAGTCACACACACACACACACTCAGACATGCAGAAACACACACACACACAGCCACGCACACACACAGGCATGCACGCATACAGCCACACACACAATCATCCAGACACACACACACACACATGCACAAATACAGCCACACACACACACACACTCACTCATCCACAAGCATGCACAAACAGATGAGATGAATGGAAAGAAAACGAGAAAACCTGATATACCTGAGAATATCTGATAGGAGGATGTGCATTAGAGAGAGAGAGAGAGAGAGGGGGGGGGGGGATAAGTAAGGATAGACACGAAAACAGAAGCAATGATGATGAGAGAGAGATTTTCATAGATTTACAGATACACTGGCCACACAGACCTTACGATCCAAACGAGGTGGTCAGGACTTAATTCTAGTCAACAAAAAGAGAGAGAGAGAGAGAGAGAGAGAAAAAAAAGAGAGAGAGAGAGAGAGAGAAAAAAGAACGAGGGGGGTATTATAAGCATATGCCACGTAGCTTGTGAGTATGCTTCTTACATGCAAATTTACCAGTGTGCTTGCTTTCCCAGTGTCTCTCATGCACGCTACCTAAGTTGCCTAAGGGGAGATGGGCCTAGTTATATATTGTTTTTCCTATGTGGATGAGGGAGACAAAAGGCAGAGCTACCTGTGACAAGTGGCTATCAACCATATTGGATTATTAAGCCAGCACACTGTAAATCAAGAATAACGTCAGGACTGGAGCATCTCTGCGAGAACTCCAGTCCCTTGTTCAGGCCAGCTTTGAGCTTCAATATTTAGCAGAATGGCCAGCTTCAATTTAGTTATATTGCATATATTTATACATACAATTTAGTTATATGGCATATATTTATACATAAAATTCAATTCATCAAGGTTTCTATCCATCAACAACTCGAATAATTACGGTACTTTACTACTTCTGCATATTGATGTTAACTTCTCCAGCCCGAACCTCGCAAGTGGTTCATTTGTTTATCATTGTATCTTGCTTTTCCTTCTGCTTCCCGTTTTCCTTTCACGCCTCCTTCCCGTTTTCCATGCGCTAATCTATTTTCTCACACGTAGTCAAACTCTCTTCTTCTGCCTTTTCACCCGTCCCTAAACTCTCTCACCCTCTCTCTCATCTCTTCATCTCTTGTCCTCTCTCCCTCTTTTCTAACTGCACTTGCCTCTCTATTCAAACCCCCCCCCCCTCTCTCTCTCTCACGCATGCACGCCACTCCCTTAGATCTAAACTTAACAAGCAAGCATTACATTCAGGATAGCTTGCTTGCTTGCAGTCTGGCTGTATGTCTGGCTCTGATCAGCATTCTCTCTCTCTCTCTTTCTCTCTTTCTCTTTCTCTCTCTCTGTATGGGTGGGTGTTTGTGCTTCCTCGTGTGTGTGTGTGTGTGTGTGTGTATGTGTGTGTGATTAGAAAGGGTATATGACGATAGCCACAATAAACTGTCACACTGCGTCGTAACTTGCAAAGGGTTAATGAATGAATGAATGAGAGAGAATGAGAGAGAGAGAGAGAATGTGGAAGTAAAGGATAGCAGAGAGAGAGAGAGAGAGAGAGAGAGAGAGAGAGAGAGAGAGAGAGAGAGAGAGAGAGAGAGACCCCACCTGCATGCCTGTGTCATCGTTCTACGTGGGGGACCTCTTCTTCTCTGCACCTGTTGTTGTCTCCTTATTACCCCTTGCAGTACCGGGGATGTCTACTTTATTGGATTCCAGCGACATTTAGGCGATCTTGTGAAGCTTCGGAAGGATATATGGTAGCTCGAAAGATTCATTGAGATAGTCTGCAGTCTTTTAATGCGTAGACGCTCTTCCAAAGCTGAATAAAATCGTCTTAATAGTTGCCCGGTAATGTCTACTTTATTGGATTTCAGCGACATAAAGGCGATTTTGTCAAGCTTCGGAAGGATATATGGTAGCTCTAAGGATTCGTTGAGATAGTCTGCAGTCTATTAATGAATACACGTCCTTTCTAAGCTGAATATAATCGTCAAATAGTTGCCAGCATGGAATGAAAAGGACGTCACCGGTACCGAACGAGGTAACCATTGTGCTTGTTTTCGCTGATCCTGTCGTGTGTTTACATTACTAGGTCATTGTATATAGAATAGGAAGGACGTGTTGTTGCTCGCTACCTACCATCGTTGGGCTTGCCTTAGCTGATCGTATCTAGAGTTTTACATTAGTTACCCCTTGAGGCTTGTAGCATAGTATGATAGTTTATTCTTTTACTCTTCTACAGTACTTTGCGTTTTCTTTCCTCCATTACTTCTCTCTAATTCTTAAGAGACCTCTCCCCTCTCAACCCGTCTATCTCCCTTCAACTTTAACTTTTTGTATATATATATATATATATATATATATATATATATAATAATAATAATAAAGGTCAATGTCTGTCTGTCTGTCTGTCTGTCAGTTACCCGACCTTTGTTACTAAACTCCTCCCACAGTGTTTGTGCCAGGTGGAAATGTGGGGCACCGTTGGAAAGCCCAGGCTTTGGAGATGGTTTTAGGCGAGTTTAGTGGAAATCAGAGACACTTTTGTTTAATAAAATTTTCGGCAGAACTTATGTAGTATACGGGAGCGGAAAAAAATGCGAAACAAATGGCCGTTTGGGGCAGAAGGAGGCCTCCGATCGAATAGGTGTATGGAACGAAAGTTGTTCGCAACTACCCCCATTTTGGGGGTACGGATGAGGTCAGATCCAAAATCGGAGGTCATTTAGCGGCCGAAATCGAGGTCGCCGTTTAATGAGGCACAGGGAGGTAGAGGCCGGTGATTATGGTAATAGTAGTAGTGTGATGATTGTGGTAGATGGATGGATGGATAGATGGATGGATGGATAGATGGATGGATGGATGGATAGATGGATGGATGGATGGATGGATGGATGGATGGATGGATGGATGGATGGATGGATGGATGGATAGATGGATGGTGATTATGGTAGTAGAATTTAAACCCGGGCAACGCCGGGTACCCCCACTAGTATATATATATATATAAGTATCCGAAAGTATCCGAACAGGTCAATATTTAACGAAAATGCCTTTTTCAGCAGTAAGGAATCACTCTTTCGAATTGGACCACAGATTTAATGAAAAAAGATTTTAAGATATTGGCTAAATTCAGAAACAAGAACGATATTTTCATTGGGGAGAAATATTTCATAGACAAACTCAAACCGAACCTAAACTGAGTGGTCAGGTAGTTGATAGCTTGGTGCTTTAGGATCCCTTGCTATATATAATGTCTATTGTCAGTTAATCTAGTTAGTTCTCCCGGAATAGTCGTAAGGTGCAGGTCGAAATGGTTTGTTGCATGTTATTTTATATTTTGTATTACATGTTCAGGTTTATGAAGTTAGGATTATGTAATATTCTTGTAAATCTTGTTATTGTTTTCAATTATTAACTTATAGTCTAGCAGTTTTAAGTAAAGTATTATGTAGAATTGTCACATTAAACTTGTTTAAATAGATCCATATATTAAATACAAAGTTTTAACAGATATCATGTTTGTTTTCTAGGATCGTTGGTGTTTCACCTGATGATGAACAGAGTTGTTCGAAATATTGTCAAAAGCTTAATTAATAAACAATGAAAATGGAGTTGATGTTTGCTCTCGTCATCTTATTTATTCTGAAGATCCGGTACCCTAGCGGCCAACCTACTACTGATATATATATATATATATATATACTGTATCTCTCTCTCTCTCTCTCTCTCTCTCTCTCTCTCTCTCTCTCTCTCTCTCTCTATATATATATATATATATATATATATATATATATATATATATATATATATATATATATATATATATACTGTATCTATATATTCTATCATCAGTGACCCTATTATCAGTGCAGTGTAGGCTCCCCACTTCCCACACTCCCTCCCAAGACTGCTAAGTAAGGTATTTGCATGCCGCCCCTCCCCCACTAACCAACGTGTGCTGCCTGTCTGCCCGGGGTAGGAATGGTGGTGTAGGAGGTTTGGGAGGGGGCCGGGACAACTCAACCAACAGATCATTAACCCCTTCTGTACCGCGATGTCATTTTAACTTTATTCTGGCTACTATTAGACTATTTTATTCAGTTTAAATAGGGCCTCCAACAATTACCAGGCTTCGAAGTATCGCACTTAATCATTTTTACTTCCACAGATCCTGTTTAAACTGCACAGAGTCGTCTAAATAAAACTAGAATACAATAAAAAATACGTCGCCGGTACAGAAGGGGTTAAAGGACTGGAGTTGACTTACAGTGTGCTGGCCTAATAATCCAATAGGGTTGATAGCCTCTGAAGTCCTATTTTAACTAACTAACTAATAGCTCATGTAACCCTTTTTAGTGTTATAGGATGCATTTTGTAGGATGCTTGAAGGGTTGGTGGGGGGGGGGGGGAGGGGAGGGGGACAACTGAACCACTGATCATTTAACAAATGTTTTGCTTTATAGGATACTCATTTTGAAGAATGTTTGAAGGTGCCTGGACTACTCGACTAACAGGTCATTTAGCCCTTTTAGTTTTCAAGTTTGAATGTTTAGGGGGTGGGGGTGGTGGAGAGGTGGCTGCCTGGATAGTGGTTCAACCAGTAGATCATTTAAGTGGGTAGTGCTTGGAATTTGGTCTATATATTTATCTATTACTATATGTTTGAGTTTCCTCGCTAGACCTCCATCAAACTTAAAAAAAAAAACATCCATTAGATCCCCCCTCTAGATTAATTTGTACATTTTTCGGTAGACAAATTTACCGGCCGGTTCCTTCTAAAATTACAGGCTCGCTATCGCTCGTCAGGAAAAAATTGAAACCTAAATGGCACGAAAGGTATAAATATGGTATATGACAAAGAAATGGGGCGACAGGTCTTAAAATCGTCAAATTAACGGAAATAACGTTTTAAAATCTCAAAACTAAAATGCTAAGCATGAGGGAGAAGGGGGTACAAAAAAAAAGCAACTACCTTCCCCTTAACCCTTTCGGTATCCTAGGACTATTTTATTGTGGATTGGTCGACGATCCGGTTTAACCCCTTCTGTACCGGTGACCTGCTTCTCATGGTATTCTGGCAACTATTGGACGATTATATTTAGCTTAGGAAGGACGTTTACCTATTAAATGGCTGCAGAGTATCTGAACTCATCCTTTTTACTACCGTGTATCCTTCCTAAGCTTCATAAAATCGTCTAACTGTAGCTGAAATCAATATGAAAAGGCGTCACTGAAACATAGAGGGTTGGAAAGGATTTATGGGAGTTTGAGGGTTTAATGTAGATAGATTTGACCTCTGACACCTGGAGATCCTTCCTAAGCTGCATAAAGTTAGGGTAAAATAACCAAAATCATTTAGATAATAGTGGCCCAATTCCTTAACCCCTTAAGCACCATGACACCTTTTTGCATTTAATTCTGGTTAAAGTTAGACGATTCTGTACCGTCTACGTCTTTTAACTTTATTCTGGCTACCATAAGACGATTGTGTACAGTTAGAAAAGGGCCTCCAGCAATTAATAGGCTTAAAACTATCTCACCACTGTTTACTACCACAGATCAATTTAAACTGAACATAATCGTTAACATAGCCTATAGCTACAATAAAGTTAAAAGGACGTCGCCGGTGCAGAACGGATTAATCGATTTTATTTAGTTTAGGAATGATCTCTAGCAATTATAAGGCTTCTAACTATCGCTGGCAACCATATTAACTATCACAGATCCATCCAATTCTGCATGAATCGTCTAGATAGAGCTAGAATATACAGTAGTATTTATATTTATTCCACTCCAACACCAAACACCTCCCAGTGAAATTAATGAAAGCAAGCATGTGATCCACCGGTATTCGAACCTGGTTTACCACATACAGATTTTAAACACTCTACCCATTACACCATTAAGGCATAACAGACGTCGCTGTTACTCACAGAAGATACCCGGGTAGGAGGCTGTTCAGCCTATGAGACCCGGCTCATCATTTATCTCATAACTTGGTGTGTGGCTTGGGTGGACGTGTCTTAATTTTTTATTTTGGCTTTGAAATCATAAAACTTGAGCTCTTGGTCACCCCAAGCTTTATCTATTGCTTTTTCAAATTTTAGCACACTGTTCACACTAATCACTTCTTCAGGCAGATCATTCCAGTTCTACACCACTATGTTACTAAAAAAGTTCTTCCTGATGTTGAGTCTTGACCTCCTCTTGAACAATTTCTTGCTGTGTCCTCTGGTGCGACCATCCTCCTGCAGCGTGAAGAGTCCCCTACTCGCCTCCTCCTCCTCATACACCCCTTGTAAGATTTTGTAGGTTTCTGTCATTTTCCCTCTGGCTCTTCTATATGCCAACGTTGGTAAATTTAGCTTCCGAAGTCTCTCTTCATATGTTAAGTCCTTTAAAGATGGTACAGAAAGGGTTAAGTGATCAAAAAGCCAAGGCGGACATTTAGTGGGTGTGGTAGTACGTCCTAACAAGCATATCATGTTCGCACCTAGTCGGGGAACACCTCGACGACGTATACAGACTAATACACGCATAAAAAAGCCATTCTGATAGCTTCCTCTATCTACAACACCCCTTCTCTGCTATCTACACTTTCTCAGCCATATGGTCCTAGTGTACTGTCTGATGGCGTAATGGGATTCGAAATGTAAGAAAAAGTACTGAAAATGCACGACCTTGCATACATTTTCATCTTCGTATAGATATAATTTTTAATAAATAGTTGTTAATGCTAGTCTTATTCATTGTGACTAATACCTTGATATATTCAGTAATTTATTTTATACAGTCACAAACTTATTCTATTCTCATCGAATTTGAAAACCTAGACAATTTTAAAATTTACGTTAGCAATATATTGACTTTGTATACCGCGAAGGACTCCTGGTCTATTAGTTAGTATAGACAATTAGCTTGAAGGGGGTATGTGTGGGCACTATTTAGTTTGAAAAAATCTGGTAAGGCGTGTTTGTTAGGCTAGGGGACAAACTAAATATATCGCTCAAACATGGAAAATAACGCAAAATCCATGACTGTAAATTAACAAAACATCGAAATATCTCACCAGACTTCGGGTTAGATAGTGTTAAGTACTGTGTTAGTGGTGTAATGGTTTAGATGCTTATCTTCTGGGTGTGGTGTCCCGAGTTCGAATCCCGGGAGGACCATATGCTTTCATTAGTTTATACAAGTTCATTGGGGTTTGTAATGGATGATTAATGTTAAGAACGGGGTGTTACTTATGTAAGGTAATAAACTGCATATAAATTACATAGGTACTGCAGGGGTTAAGGGGAGGCAGACCGTTTTTCTGGACCCCCTTCTCCCTAATGTTTTTAGCCCCACTAGTTTTGAGATTATAAGACGTTCGGCCCATTAGTTTGGCGATTTTAACACCTTTCGCCCCATTTCGTTGTCAATTTTAAGACCTTTCGTGCCATTTAGGTGTCGATTATTTCCTGGCGAGCGTTAGCGAGCCTGCAATTTTGAGAGGAATCGGCCTTTGGCCAGGACATTTTTCTACCGAAAAATTTACAAATTTATCTTGAAGGGGGGGTCTAAGGGGTGTTTTCTAAGCTTGATGGAAGTCTAGGGAGGAAACCAAAAAAATATATGAATAAATGAATTAATAGACCAAACAAACGGCCAGTCTCCCCTTCAAATAATAACTATAAGTCTAAGCTTTACTGACAAGAGGTGAGGGATGAAAATTATGGCTTAATCAATAGTGCATGAACTATACTCAGTTTCATTTCATCTGGCGGTAAATTGAATCCCTTCGCAGCTAATTTCTCGATACTTAATGGACAAATATGAAACTACTATGTCTCTGCATCATATTAAGACCAAGTTTACCGAATTAGCACCATGTTTCACTACAAAATCTTCAAAATACCTGAGAAATCCTGATGGGAACTTTGCAATTTACCGCCAGTTGAAAAGAAACAGAGTATGGGGAAGGCCATTAACCCCTTCAGCACCGTCATGGTCTTTTACCTTTTATTCCAGCTAAAGTTAGACGATTTTATGCAGTTTCAAAAGGACCTACGTTTTTTTTCCAGAGGGCTTATTGAGATCATGTTTACCCATTGAGTCTTAGAGGTAGATTTTATGCAGTTTCAGAAGGATCTATGTTTTTCAGAGGGTTTATTGAGATCGTATTTACCCATTTGAGTCATAGAGGTAGACAATAAAGTAAGAAAATCGTCTAATGGTAACCAGAATATGATGAAAATTTCGAAATGGTGGTGAATCGTTTAACGCGTTGAAGAGGGAAAAAATATTGTATAGGCCTAACCAAAAAATAAATAAATAAATAAATAAACTGAACACAGTAGAGGGCATCACTCCCCCCTGGAAACCAAGGAGAGTCAGCTCAGGTCAAAGGGGAAACTTTCTCTCTCTCTCTCTCTCTCTCTCTCTCTCTCTCTCTCTCTCTCTCTCTCTCTCTCTCTCTCTCTCTCTCTCTCTCTCTCTCTCTCTCTCTCTCTCTCTCTCTCTCTCAAAGGTGAAATTCATTCTTGGATAACAAATTGGCTTACAGACAGAGAGTGGTGATAAATGGAGTGGAATCGGAGTGGGAGCCTGTCACTAGTGGAGTTCCACAAGGTTCAGTCCTTGAACCGGTCCCTGTTTCTCATTTACATTAACGATATTGATGTAGGGGTAAACAACACCATTTCCAAATTCGCCGACGATACAAAAATAGGAAATACAGTCCTGAACGAAGATGATAGAAATGCGCTGCAATCTGATTTAAACAAGATATCAGAGTGGTCGAAAAAATGGCAGATGCCCTTCAATGTAGATAAATGTCAGGTGCTGCAGGTTGGTAGCAGAAATATGAAATACAAATACGAAATGAATGGCAAACAAATAAAAACCGCAACGGTAGTAAAAGACCTAGGGGTACTAATATCTGAAAACCTAAAAACTTCCGACCAATGTATAGCAGCTGCAAACATAGCATTGGGCTTTATTAAACGAAAATTTACATATAAACATAAGAACGTAATAGTGCCACTGTTCAAAAGTATGGTGAGGCCCCACCTTGAATATGGTGTGCAGTTATGGTCACCTAATCTGATCAAGGACATTGTAAGACTCGAGTCAGTACAGTGTAGAGCGACGAAGATGTACCCTCATTAAGAAATAAATCATATGAAGAAAGACTTAAACGATTGAACCTGTTCTCATTAAAAAAGAGGAGGTTGAGGGGTCAGCTTATTGAGTGCTTTAAGATACTAAAAGGTTTCGACAAAGTCGATGTAAATGCACTATTCACATTAAACAATACTAATCAAACTCGCGGAAAAGGAATGAAATTAAAAACCAAAAAGGCAAACCTAGATGTCACAAAGAGTTTCTTCACCTACAGTGTGGCGACAGAGTGGAATAAACTACCAGCGAGAATGGTGGAGAGGGACACAATAAACGCTTTCAAGGGAAGACTTGACCTCTATCTACATAGGGCTGGGGTGATATGAAAAAGATTTTTTTTTTTTTTTTTTTTTTTTTTATGTATGTATGTATGTGTATGTGTGTGCACTGTACAGTATGTATATATATATATACTGTATATATATGTATATATATATATATATATATATATATATATATATATATAGTTTGTAAGGCCAGACTGCCTAGTAAGGACCTTGAGGTCTGTGTGGTCTGTGTATCTCTCTCTCTCTCTCTCTCTCTCTCTCTCTCTCTCTCTCTCTCTCTCTCTCTCTCTCTCTCTCTCTCTCTCTCTCTCTCTCCTTCTTGTGTAGTTCTTGTTCTTGCTCTTCTTCTTGTTCGTCTTATCAATATTATTTATATTATTTTTAGTTTCCTCCCAACACCTCCATCAGATTTAAAAAATACCCTCAAATCCCCCATTGAGATAAATGTGTACTTTTGGTTTAGGTAGAAAAGTGCCGCGGCCGAAGGCCGATTCCTCTTAAATGGAAGGCTTGCTATCTCTCGCCAGGAAAAATAACACCAACATAGCATGAAAGGTCTTAATATTGAACACAAAAATTGGGCGAAAGGTCTTAAAATAGCCCGCCTATTGGGGCAACCGTCTTATAATCTCAACTGTAATAAGGCTAAGCAAGAGAGAGATAGGGGATCCATAAGTAAACAACCTCCCCTTAACCCCTTCCGTACCGGTGACGTCCTTTTCGTTACATTCTGTCAACAATTATATTACTTTATTCAGCTTAGGAAGGGCCTCTAGCAATTAACAGGCTTCGAACTGTCTCACTTAACCCCTTTTACTACCACAGATCCTTCTTGAACTGCACAAAATCGTCTAAATATAGCTAGAATAACATTACGAAGACCTCGCCGGTACAGCAGGGGTTAAACTTATGTATTAATCCTTTCATTATTATTTCCGATACACACGATTTTAGGCAGATTTGGAATGATCTATGGTAGTTACAAGGATTAATGTATATCGTTTGGAGCCTTTTAAATGCCTGACGTCCTTCCTAAGCTGAATATGATTGTCTAATAGCTGCCAAAATATTATTTTAAGGGCGTCACCGGTACTGTATGGGTTAAGGCTTCACCCCGACATTTGCGTTTCGGAAGCTTGATTAATTTTTCACCGGACATTTGAGTTTCGGAAACCTGATTAATAAATTCGAGAGTTCAAAACGTATCATAACTTTCGATCGTGCCTGTATAGTTACCCACATATGCTATGGACTGCCATGATGGTGTAATGGTTAGAGCGTGTAAGTTCTGTATGTGATGTCCTAAGTTCGAATCCTGGGAGAATCACATGCTTTCGTTAATTTCATTTGAGGTGATATTGGTGTTAAGAACGATGTTAAAAATAATGTTCCTCTCCGTGCTCTTGTACATGGAAATATCACTCGGATGGTTGAATTACGAGTGTAGTTTCCTATGCAGAGGTTAAATTGTCTGATTAGTCAGCTGATATTGAAAAACCCCACACTCGTGTTTCATTCATTCTATGTATCTTTCATACATATGATCACGATGAGGAGTATAAACTACGTGGGCAACTATACATACATTGGAACAATTTAGTAAATAAATATTTTCATATTGGGACTAACGATACGTCAGTTTTACTAAATATCAATTTATTGAACTTGACTGATCCTATCCTGACATGTATGACATTTTCTTAATGTTGACAGAATGAAAGAAAGAAACGTTATCATAGTAAAAAGTTCACACCCATAATCATTCCCCTGTTTCGACTCATTAGTTTAGACATTTTAAGACGTATCACCCCATTAGTTTGGCGATAATATGACGCATCACCCAGTTAAGATGTTTGTTTTCCGGGCAAACGATAGCGAGCTTAGAACTTCAGAGACAACGCCCCTTTTCTACTGTTAAATATACAAAATGAGCCTGAAGGGGTTCCGGATGAGTATTTTGTAGTTAGAAAGAATTATGGGTACACGCCTTGGTCAATATTAAGGGGGGTCAACGTTTTTTTTTTTTTTTTTATCTTTCTCTCCTTTTCTCTCTCTCTCTCTCTCTCTCTCTCTCTCTCTCTCTCTCTCTCTCTCTCCTTTTCTCTCTTTCCCTGGCTTGTATCCATTCGGCCCCATTCAGCCAACTGTTTTAAGACTATTATCCCCATCCAGGTGTCGATTTCTTCCTGGCGAGCAATAGCGAGCCTGGATTGTATGGAGAAATACGGCTTCGCCAGGGACATTTTTCTATCGAAAAATGTACAAATCTAGCTTGCTGTCTAAACAAAAATATAAATATGCTGGCTCGCTACCGCTCGCCAGGAAAATATTAACACCTGGATGGGGATAAACGTCTTATAACAGTAGGCTGAATGGGGCCGAATGGATACAAGCCAAAGAGAGAAGGAGAGAGAGAGAAAACAAGCGAGGTGGGCACCACAGCGATTTTCAAAGATAATTTTGGTTGGTTTTGTTATTGTTAAGGTTTATCAGTGTTTAATAGACATCTTTGGTAGCATAGGGGACTAACTAAAATATATCACTCGACAATGGCAAAGGCAAGGCAAGCAATATCCTCACACACACACACACACACACACACACACACACACACACACACACACACACACACCATACACACACACACACACACCATACACACACACACACACACACACACTACTTCTAATTGCATTGTTAAATATTGCTCTCTCTTTCCACAGGTAAGATGACCCACCTTTCTTCCCCAAGATCTCTGCCAGGTAAGACAAACATATGGGCCATTTTCCAGGCAGAATATTATAGAGGTTTCCGGATAACACAACTCAAGTGTATTTGTGAACTTCCATTTATATAATATAGTATATATCAGCAAGAGACATGCATTCAAATTTGAGTGAGCCTGTAATGTAGCACTGATCACCTTCCTCAATGACACTCAGTAGTCGTGTGGTGTAATTCTGTTATTGTTATGCCTCTCTTCTCTTTCACGTTCCTTTCCCCTCTCTCTCTCTCTCTCTCTGCGTTGGGAGAGTGGAAAGTAGAATGGCAACGCCCTCTCTCTCTTTTCCTCTCCATCTCTCTCCCTGCTCCTCGTTCTGTTTCTACCCCTCTCCCCTTCTCTCTCTCTCTTTCTCTTTCTCTCTCTCTCTCTTTCTCTTTCTCTCTCTCTCTCTCTCTCTCTCTCTCTCTCTCTCTCTTTCTCTCTCTCTCTCTCTCTCTCTCTCTCTCTCTCTCTCTCTCTCTCTCTCTCTCACCTTAATTCTCTCGCCCTCCCACACTCCCCTTCAACATGGCGACGACTCAGACTCTCTCATCTCTCCTCTCCCTCTCTCGACTCTCACCCCCGATGCTTGCTTGCTTCTCTCATTTGCTTCTCGTAGATCATGGTCAGTGCTTCACGAGTGTATATGGGTGTTTGCGTATATGTCAATATCGCGGTCGTGTTTGCTGTGGTAGAACTAGTGTAATGATCGCGCAAAGTATTTTTTTTTTTAAAGACGACAATTGCATCTAACATGTTTTTGCCTTACCTCACGTAGGTCTTGGTCAGTGTTTCATAAATGTATATGGGTGTTAGTGTGGACAGACAGTATCCTGGATCGTATTTACAGGTATTTAGTCAAGTTCGTTTTGACACAGCATCATTATTTCGAAGATGACTGCAACTAACACTTTCCTTTTCGCTAGAAATATCTGTCGTAGACCATGGCCGAAGATTCACAAGTGCATATAGTTTATTGTGGTAGCATATGATATCCCGATAGTTTTTTTTAGAACAGTTGGCCAATTGTGCGGAAGTGTTTTAAAGATGATTGCAACGAACACTTTTTCGTCTTAATTATCTCTTGTAGAACCTGTAAGGTGCTTGACGGGTTTATGATTTTGGAATCTTGCGAGCGGAAACAATAGACTGGATCGAAGCATGCACAGTTGGCCGGGTGTCTGTGCATACATCAATATTCCTAACCCTTTCAGCACCAGGACGCCTTTCTACCTTATATTCTGGCTAAAGTTAGACGATTTTATGCAATTTAAGAAGGACCTGTGTTATTCAGAGGGTTGATTGACATTGTATTTATCCCTATGAGTCCTAGAAGTAGATTAGAAGCTTCAGGAAATTGTCTTAAGGTAACCATACTATGATGAAAATTACGTCATCGTGCTGAAGGGGTTCAGGTTGTCATACTTGTTCAGTTCGGCACGTCAATTCTCGGTACCACATGGTTTATTTTGAGCTACCGTGTGTGGGGGTGATTTGATGGTTTGTACAGTTCTCTCACAGGCTTGCATTAACCGTCAAATCACACTCTCACACACTCAAATAAGCTACGACTTGGTCAGTACAGTATTGAGCCTAACCTGTCAAACATAGCTAGTTTAGCGGCCTCTATATTTTACCACATAGCAAAACATACAACTTGAAAGAAAGATAAATGCATTGCCATTTTCAGGAAACTGGGAGATACCGTTTTCTCTGTCGTAAATTAATACACTATTTCCTAATGCTTGTTCAATCTAGGATAAACAATGCCCTTTTCACGTGGATAACAGAATAAGAGAGGCCATTATAGCTTGCTTGTCTCCTCTTTCTTATATTGGTCATGTCATGTAATTAAATCTTAAAGGTGCCATATGCTCTCAGTTTTGGTTATATATTTCATGCTTGACAATGTGCAGGCCTGATGGAACGTGTTTCAATGGCTAAAGTGTTTGTGCACGCTTGAGATAGATGCGCAAACCGTCAAACTACTCACAAAAACGTACAACTTGACTAAAATTGACATGTTGAACTAATCGTGTGTAGCAACCCTAACACTGTCGAAACTCGATTTACGTATTGTGCTGGTGTCTTTCAAATACGTGTTTTACAATTTGTTTTGCCCTCTGACACTCGTTGTTACAGTGCAGAGTGCGAACACATAATGCTAATTATGAAATGAGTTTGGGAATACATTAGTCTATATATTATGATTCATCGAAGAGTATTGATCTCTCGTAAGTTCACATGAATTACAAGTCACTGTTAGATTAGTTTACTTTTGTTTGTATCGTCTCTATGTTAACCTTTGCGTGATAGAAGTGCAAAATAGTCACCAATATCATGAATTAAAACAGAAAGCATAGTAATTCCAAATATGAAGAGCTGCGTATTTGCTTGGCTAATGCACAACTCACGAAGAAGCCATCTTTGTTTAACTCGATAATAGTTCAGCTTGATCTATAAACATTTGTCTATAAGTATTAGCCAGTTTTATGTTATTCTTGTGTGGTGTGGAGGTAGATGTGCTGGAAAGTGTGAAAAGGAACAACTTGAGATGGTTCGGCCATATGGAACGTATGGAAAGCGAGAGAGGGTGTACGAGAGTGAGGTGGAAGGACAGAGAGGGAGAGGTGCACCGAAGGAGAGGTGGAAGGATGGAGTGAGGAAGTATATGAATGAAGGTTGTGCTGGTTGGGAGGAGAGGCGTCGACTGACTGGGGACAGAGGTGCATGGGGGCGGTTCGTTCGTGGCCACCCCTTCGGGGATCACAGCGTCAGGCAATAGATAGATAGATATATAGATGTTATTCTTGAAGAAGCCGTTTATGGCGAAACGTCGAATAAACTTGGGTCCTACTCTGCATTTGTCATTATACCTCGTAATAAAATCTCCAAATCACGGAAGTGAAACAGGGAGTGTCTAAAACCATTTACTCACATCAAATAAGGTTAAAGCTTCGGGTGCTACTGTGGCATAGTTTAAAAATACGTCCATCAGTGTTTTATAACATGAACCAAAGAGCGGCGGCATTTGGAAAAGCTAGAGATCAATGTCGTGGCGTGTATTTTTTGCTTTGTAGGACGTAATATAGGATGCCAATGATCTTCGTTCACCATCAGCCATGATTAGGACATGAATTTAAGAATGGTTAGTTAAAATTGGATTTCCGAGGCAATCAACCCTACTGGATTATTAAGCCAGCACATAATATTGTCGTCAGGGTTGGAGCCCCTTTTTGAGAACTCCAGTCCCTTGTGTAAGAAATGAGATAAGCAATACAATGTAGGACTATCCTGGAATACTGCTGCTGAGCCACAGATATTTTAACTTGCAAGTCCTCAATAACATGTAAATGAGACAGAACAAAAGGGAATAGAGCTCGTTCAGTACACTGCATGGGCTTTGTCACAGAAGGCTAGTATCACCCTGTATACACTATATATATTAGCTGTATAACTGTGTTGGTGGTGTAATGGTTTAGGTGCTTATGTTCTGGGTGTGGTGTCTCGAGTTCGAATCCCGGGAGGACCATATGCTTTCATTAGTTTATTCAAGTACAGTGGGGTTTGTAATTGATGATTAATGTTAAGAACAGGGTGTTTCTTATATACTTATATTCGAAGATATAAATTCTGGCCCAATATGAACAGCGAAGCGATCCTCCGAACTGCAAAATTAGGTAAAAATCAATGAGCTGATTCAGTTTTGTTCGGGATGTTTTCAAAATCTTAGCAGGACGATCTGTGTCTTAGAGCGTACACTCAGGGACTTAAGTGGTGACTCAAAATTTCAGAAACTATCACACGAAATCGATTAGGCCTATTCTATTTTATTTTTTTTTTCAATCCGTTAACAAGTTCTTTTGTCTATATATTGTGCGGTTCCTATTTGGGTTTGTTTTGCAAATTTTAAGATTTAATTTGGTCAATATTTACGAGTCACACCACAGCTGGAATCTCATTTCTAATGGTAGTTTTGGGTTCCTATCATTCTAGGTTTCATTACTATATACTTTTTATCCACCGGAAAATATTATTTGTTCTTGTTTTTTTATTTATATTTTTAGTTTTTTTAGTTTTTAGCATTAACCTAACCTAAAAACCTAACCTAACCTAACCTAAATGTATTTGGGGGCTATTAGGTTAGGTTAGGTTAGGTTAGGTTAGGTTAGGTTAGGTTTTTTGGTTAGGTTAATGCTAAAAAAAAAAAAAAAAAAAAAAGACAAGAAAAAAAAAATTCCGGTGGATAAAAAGTATATAGCAATGAAGCATAAAATGATAGGAACCCAAAACTACCGTTAAAAATGAGATCCCAGCTGTGGTGTGACCCGTAAATATTGACCTTTAATTTATCCAGTATAGGCTATGCATTTTGTTGAAGTTCGAGGATTAAGAAAGGGCCATGAGGTATTTCCTTAACAAGTAACTCGTATGCTCTTAAATGATACAACATTGAAACAGAGAGCGTTGAGTGAAAACACACATTTGGACGTGTGTTTAAAGGGCATATTTCTAAATATTTCATTGGCGTGTCAAAACTGTTAAACAACATTTCTGTAACATTTATCGTTCATCGATTTTACTTATCTGTGTTTTGCACGTCTCCTTGTGCTGTATAGAGTGGGACGTACGCGCTTATTCCTTACAGGTGGAAAATAACTACCGTAGCAACAATTATTTGTACCTTACGTGAGAATGTTTAAGAACATCCTGGTATATAGCCTTAAACAGTTTCTTTGATAATTGATTCTGGAGTGATTAAAGCGAACGAGATGGTATAAGTATCGTCAAACAATAACTTTATAAAGTAAAAGTTACATTAAGTCGGCGTTCTGTTTACCCATAATTTTGATTTGCTTTGAATGAATATAAAAGTGCTAGCCAGATAACAAAAGAACATAGTCTCCTAGGTGCGTTTACGGAAATTAAGAATTTACGTCTTTGGAATGTCTAGGGTCCCTTGCGCATGCGCCGTGGAGCCCACCCCGTCTGAGCTGGCCTAAATCGGGCCCCCTTCCTCCTGCAAATTTTACGTGTTTTATCATAGTGTCTTGATTAATTTTACGTTCACGGTGCGTCAGAAGAGTGGGAGAGTGGAAGAGAGGATAATCGCTGACTAATCCACTTACAATAGAAGGTAGGTTGGTGTTCCTTGTATGTTTACATCCGACATCTCTTCTTGTTTTTCCTCTCTTTCTCCCTACCACCGCCTTCGTCTTCTTGCTTCTGCTCTCTCTCTCTCTCTCTCTCTCTCTCTCTCTCTCTCTCTCTCTCTCTCTCTCTCTCTCTCTCTCTTACTTGTGTGTATTTTTCTATAATTATCTATTTGTCTCCCCTTGTGTGTTATCAATAATACTTCACATAATTTCGTAATTTATATCGGGCATGCTATACAATTGTTTTTGTTTTTTATTCGTCTCACGTCTGTCTCCTCGGGATCGTAGCCTACTATCTTCTTATGAGATACCCCTTTCTTTTATCTCTCTCTCTCTCTCTCTCTCTCTCTCTCTCTCTCTCTCTCTC
>CM064530.1:1612268-1667268 GCA_032716605.1 Paralithodes platypus
AGGAGTTGCCTGTACGAGTGTCTCTCCCATTGTCAAAAGAGTGAGAGCTAAATTCAAGGGACGTTGGGGTAAAAAAAAAAAAAAAAAAAAAAAAAAAAAAAAAATATTCTATATACGTAATAATCAATATAATATATATATATATATATATATATATATATATATAACTGGCACATATCTCTGAAATATAGAAATAAAATGCACAAATTGATCTCGAAGTGGCGTCTTGAAGGTATTGCTTAAGCTCGATGTAGTTCTAGGGAGGAAACTAAAGCAAAATAACAATAATAATAAAAAATAATAATAATAGAATAATACTACTAATAATAATGATAATAATACTACTACTAATAGTAAACAAGTAAATACATAAATAACTAACACTTAAATTACTCTATCTCATAAGCACAACATAAAGCCTAGCACATTCCAACACATCATAGTAAATTATCAAGTTGTGTTCAGTTAGCCTATGTTCAAAAGAGAAACGTATTCATATTATCACCAACCCACCAATTATCTTGCAAATATACCCAATTAATGACAAATCAATGAAACTAATGAATACATGTGGTACTCCAAGGAACCTATGATACTCACACCGATATTCCGCTCACTAACCATTACGCTATCAAATAATCAAAACTATTTCGTAACCTTGGTTCAATTTACAGAAAACCAAGTTAAATCAAATTAGGTCTTAATGTGGTCCATTATTTTGTCTCATGTCATACGAGTTGAATAATACACGGAAAGGTTCTTTATATTTCGTTCACATACTCCTAAATTTAATGCCCGAAACCTATTTATGGAGCAAGAAACCAAGTGTGTAAGCTGTGCATAGGCTATGTGTAAGAAATGTAAGTCATGCGGATGTGTAGGTTATAGTATATAGGGGGGGGGGGGTGGGGGGGGGGGTTACCTGTTTTTTTCTCTTTCTTGGGTGTATCCATTTGGCCCCATTCAGCCAACTGTTTTAAGACATATATTCTCATCCAGGTGTCGATGAATGGGGCCTAATGGACACAACCCAGAGATATAAAATAGCAGGTGACCCCCCTTAGGTCATGTGTAGGTCAACTAGGTCATATGTAGCCCATGCCTAAGGCAGCTGGGTCATGTGTAGGTCATGTTTAGGTCAACTGGATCTTGTGTAGGTCATAGGTCGCCGCAATGGTGCATCTCTCACTATTCTACCGCAATTACAGAAATCAGTGTTTCTCAGAGCCTAAAATATTCTATAAGAAATATTCCAAATCTAAACCGGTATATAGATATTGCATGTTGAAAATAGTATTTCCCTATAAGGTTGGTGGAACTGTCCTAGTACCTACCATAACTCCATCTAACTGCAATTATTTTACCCCCAAGAAAAAAAGAAAAAATAATAATAACAGAATTAAATAGAAAATAAAACATAAACATAGGAAAAGTGGGGATTGGGCCTGAGCATATAGATAGATAGATAGATAGATAGATAGATAGATAGATTATTAAAGATATTAAAATGTTGTAAGTTTTACCATGATTATCAACATAATAGCTCACTTTGGACCAGTTGGAAACTATTTGACATGGTAGAGTCCATTACAATGATGCGGGGGAGGGCACTACACAAAATCTTCACTATATTTTTTTAACGGAAGATATCTGAACTTTTTCTTACAGAACACTTTATACTTAGAATACACTGCTTTATCAGAAACGGAGCGAAAGGTCTTGACATCGACAAACTAATGGAGGGCACTTCATAAAATTTCCAAATTAATGGGGTTAAATATGAGGGAGAAGGGGTCTAGAAGAGAAACCCTTAACTGTAAAATCAGCAATATCCAACATGAAGTAACTCTCAAACATATCAATGTCATCAGATTGTTAGCCAAATTTCCTCTTCATTTAGTTTGCATGTTCAAATGCAATGTAGATACTCAAAATCAAAAGGAAAAATAAATATATGGTAGTTAATTTCAATCCACTCTAATAAAAACTGAGCTGAGCTGGACACATTATGTTAGAAGCATTGCTAAGAATGCCTCTAAAAAACTGGGACTCCTGTACAGAGTTCGGGAATTCTTCACTGACGAGCAGTTGGCCGTAATATATAAAAGTCATGTGCGTTCTCAGATGGATTACTGTTCACCTCTGTGGAGTGGTTGCATTGAGGCAGTTGGACAAAATTCAAAATAAAGCTATTAGATTAATCAATAACCCTGCAATCACACAGGACCTTCCTACATTATCCATACGAAGAAACGTTGCATCCCTTGCATTATTCTACAGATATTTTCACAGAAATTGTTCTGAGGAACTTGCTTCAATTGTGCCGCCTCTAAACATCTTTCCCCATAGAACTAGGGCAGCTGAGAGCGCCCATGAATTTACACTTTCTCCTCCACAATGCAGAACTTCTGCTTACCAAAATTCATTTATCCCCAGAACTACTATTCTTTGGAATTCATTTCCCTCGAGTTGCTTTCCACAAACTTACAAACTACAACAGTTTAAATCCAGTTGTTAAAAAAAAATTATGAATGGAGGATGCCTTTAGGCACATGGACCTTTTTTGTTTTATCTGTGTTTTTCCTTCCTCCGTTCATTGTCTCTTTAAAAAAACACACACACAAATAACAACAGACAAGATGGCAACTATTTAATCAACCATGAGAACTGGATCTGAGAACTGTTATTTGGGAAAGAATGCGAAAAAGAAGAACTTAAAAGAATACTTACTGAATTTTGGAAAATAAGGAAAAACAAAATAGAGCTCAATCAGTGAAAGGTGTAACTAAACCAAAATAGGGGTGCCGTTGCAAGTTAGGCAATACCCGCCCAAGACACAAGACCAATAGGGTCTTATCATTAATTATTTACCTATATAAATACACCGAAGCTGTACAGAATATATGACGGAATAGTAATGAACATAGTGAAGATGTTTGTCTGAAACCACTATACACAACATCATGCAGAATCCATCAGAAAAGACTTCCAAATACAGACATTTAATAGTAATCAAATTTGATAAGCCTTTTAGTAATAAAAATTACAAGATATCATATAGTTCCTGAATCCAGTTGCCTAAATTTAGAAAGCTTAACATAGAAACTAGGAATGATCTTCTAATATGTTAACTGCTTCAACGCTAACATTAACATACAGAGAGAGAGAGAGAGAGAGAGAGAGAGAGAGAGAGAGAGAGAGAGAGAAGAGATGGGGAGAGGAGAGTGGAGAGGGAGAGAGCGAGAGAGGAGGACGAGGGAGAGAGAGCGAGAGGAGAGAGGAGAGAGGAGAGATGAGAGGGAGACGAGGGAGAGAGGAGAGGCACGAGAGAGAGTGAGAGAGAGAGAGAGAGAGAGAGAGAGAGAGAGAGAGAGAGAGAGAGAGAGAGAGAGAGAGAGAGAGAGAGAAGAGTCCAACCACCAGGCAATACTCTCGAAAAGGTAAACCACACACACACACACACACAGTATATACAGTAGCCTCGATAATATGATAACCCATATATATTAGATAGTGATAACAGAGTGTGGGTGAGGGAATAACCAACATTAGGAGGATAGTGGTAGCGGTCAGGGGCAATGGTGGTTGTTGGGTTTGAAAGTTCTTGGAAGGTGGTGGTAGTGATAGTTATGGTGGTCGTTGCGGATGTGTGGTTGTGGTGGTATTGATGTTGGATGTTGTTGTTGGTGGTGGTGTTGATGGTGGTGGTAGTTTTTGTGTTATTGATGTTGTTGATGTAGGCTAGTGGTGGTGATGGTGGTGATGGATGTGTGCTACAAATATCCACTTAAAATATCATAAGGTGAGGGGGGGTATACTGTAGAGAAGTAAGGGGGTGAGAGGTTTAATCTAATTTATATATATCACTCCCAACACCAAACACCTCCCAATGAAATTTATGAAAGCATGTGATCCTACCGGGATTCGAACCTGGGTCACCATTTACAGATCTTATACACCTTAACCATTACACCATTAACACAGTACCGGTACATGACTACGGTTCTATATCCATTTATCGAATACTGGATATCAATCTAAGAATTACAATAGATTGAAGTGAGGACGAAAGCAAGAGCAAAGTAGGAGATTAAAAGGCAGAGTGCTGTCCTCCTTGATTGTGCTTAATGTAAGTTATATTATAAATAATCCAAACACTACTGTATCGGTAGTTCCCCCATGATATTGTTTTAAATAGATACAACAGTCGAAAAATAATGTTATCATTTCAAAGTTATAATTATTCATACAATATTTTTTTAACAATTATTCATACAATGATAATTTTTAACTGAACACATTAAGTTTTAATACTGATGCAATATGACATGGTATGACGTGAATATATAATTATAGGAAAGGTGAGACAAGAATAATTTGTATCACTCGTGGATATATCCTCTTAGGGCTTGGATGAGAACAAATTTAATCTTTCTCTAGATTGGTAAGCCCTATGAATCTTAGCTGCAATCTTATAAGGGCTTAAATAAGTAGGTTAGATATATTTTTTACATTCATTTTGTTGTTTAGTAATTAGGCTACACAAAAGTATTTCAACACGAATATTATCTTGATCGGTTAATATATATATATATATATATATATATATATATATATATATATATATATATATATATATGTATAGTGTGTGTGTGTGTGTTGCAGATGATCAAGTAGATATTTTTGTCACGGACCAGTTATGAATAATGCATTAATTTTAATAGCATATGGGGCACTCGAAGTAGATTTGTAGGGGCAAACACACCATACATACATGAATAGATACATACATTCTATTATATTATATTATATATACTCAGGCCTAATCCCCACTTTTCCTTTGTTTTTTTTTGTTTTTTACATACATAGTCACTCATAACAACTCGTGGAACTCCTATATCTCTAATTTAGGAAGTATATCCCTGGACACGAATTTATGAATATAATTTTATATACATCAATTACAAACCTATATTAATTTATTTTTGAGAAGCAAGTTCCATCCAAAGAAGGAACTAGAGTTTTCGAAAAAGGGCTGCAGTCCTGACGCTATTCTTGACTTTCAGTGTGCTGGCTTAATAATCCAGAAGGGTTGATAACCTCTGAAGTCCTATTTTAACTAACTAACCATTCAAAAACTCAGGACGCTAGTTATGATTGCATAAAGGAAAACATAGGGGTCTACACATTTTCATGAGGGATTGTACACTCGCATGCCATAGTCTCTAGCCCACTCATAAATAATCGTGGACTTCACTTAATTCTATTTATGGAAGTATATCTCTGGAAATAATTTTATGAATGTAACTTTCTATAAATCAACTACAAAACCATATATACTATTTAATGACAAGCAAGTTCTACCCAAATTTGTTCTTCTTCCTCATGTTTAGCCGCATTAGTTATGAGATTTTATGCCATTGGCCCCATTAATTTGGCAATTTTAAGACCTTTAGCCCCATTTTGTTGTCAATATTAAGACTTTACGTGCCAATTTGGTGTTTATATATGTCCTGAGGAGAGATAGCAAGCCTGTAATTAAGTAGGCCCCAGCCTTGGTCAGGACATTCGTCAACTACAAAATGTACACACTTTTGTGGAAGGAGGGTGTGTGTGTGTGTGTGTGTGTGTGTGTGTGTGTGTGTGTGTGTGTGTGTGTGTGTGTGTGTGTGTGTGTGTGTGTGCTTTATTATTATTATTTTTTTAAGCTTGATATAGGTCTAGGGAATAAACTATATACAGTATATATATATATATATATATATATATTCAACAGGGACTGGAGTTCTCGAAAGAAAACTCTACTCATGACTTTCTTCCTGACTTATGCTGGCTAAATCCAGAAAGGTTCTATTTCTATAAGTAATAATCATGAAAATGGCGATTACTTGAAATTTACTCAACCAACCACCACTCAATTAAGTAACACCCCATTCTTAACATTAATCATCAATTACAAACCCCAATGCACTTGAATAAACCAATGAAAGCATATGGTCCTCTCGGGATTCGAACTCAGGACACCACACCCAGAACGTAAGTATTATAATTATAAGCTCATGCATATCATTACTTAGTACTATTTATTCCTTTGTTTACCCTACTAAAACCGTAAAACAATCCCATGTATAATATCAAATGTAGCTTCACAATTTTAAAACCGAATATAATATTATTGGTATAGTTATATTGTTATATTATTTTATTATAGTTATCATTATTATTGGTATTATTATATAATATTATTATTATTCAGTTTGTCGTCATATAATTTTAGAATTATAGGCTACATAACTGATTGGACTTTGATGGAATGAAAGCATCCTGACCTTTTCGTTATATAAATAGCCGTTACCACAAATATATAGGATAATATTTTATGGATTTGTTATTCTAGGGGAGAAACAAATACTTTGCTCGAAAAAATTGCAAAAAAACAAGCAAATTCCTAAACAAACATTAATAATAATAAGTAATATAAATGACTAAATATCAACAAAATATCATATAACCCGCAAAACATCGGACCAGATAGTGTTAAAGAGTAATGTATCTTTAAAAATGGTACCTTATATGTTTCCAATTCTGCAAGCACATTCATGGAGACTTACTTAGCCTAATGGATTAAATGGATTAACAAAAGGGTGTTAAACAAGAGCCTAGTCCATTATTGGCAGTCTTTAACCCATCCAGTACCAGGGACGTCCTTTTTATAATATTCTGGAAACTATTAAGACGATTATATTCAGCATAGGATGGACCTCTAGCAATAATAAGGCTTCAAACTATCTCAACCAACCCTTGTAACCCCCACAGATCCTTCCTAAGCTGCATAATTTTGTCTAAAAATAGCTAGAATATAAAATAACACGTCGCTGATACTGAAAGGGTTAATATTGTACATGTATAAAGATAACATTACGGGTTATAGTTCAAATTATGTCTTTGGGAGTTATAATATAGCCATATCAAAACTATTTCACGTTCCTTTTCTTGCATTCCTTCTCATATTCATTCAAGTCTTTTAAACTAAATTGTTCCGGTTTGACACCCTGCATGACTACAATTATCCATAGTGTCATGAACTTAGATTTGCCTTCTTATTTTGTTCACGAGAGTAGGTTACATGCGTGACTAACAGAATCCTTATGCATAATTATTCTTGAATAATTTACCAGTATATTTGGCTCTCCTTGAAGCTATATTAATATATATGGTCAAATAATATCAGATGATTATGTAATCCAACTTTTAGCAGCCAAACGTTCATACATGCATATATATAATTTATAAGAAAAATAATCATCAACTCCGTGAACATTACCTCGATAACTCACAAACGACTAGAGTAATCGAGCTAATATTTCTACCATTTGGGAAGGATCAGCCAGAGAATAGGTGGGGAAATTTGCAGCCCATTTGCACAAGCCATTTATTAATTACAGAGGATAGGAGTCATAATTTCTGGACCATCTATTTGGAACAGGGTAGACCAATAGGACAAACACAGCCTGGAAGAACAGTTATGTGCAAACTTATGAATTACTACCACCACTTCAACAACTATTACAACTAATAAAAGTACAAAACATATGGCACATATTATCTACGCATTCTAGGAGGAAAGTTTGTCTAAAATTCCTCTCGTAAACAAACTAAGTATTGGTTTGCAACATAATTACGGTTCCTGAAAAGCCTGTAAAAAACGTAAAAACTGAGTGTCAGTGGGCGGGAGCGTGAGGGGCCCACCTCCGACCCAACGTCCAAATCCGTTTCAGTTGCTAATTAATATTATACCTCAAGTTCCCTATCAGCTGAGCTAGAATATAGTTATCTTGAGATACAGTTAATTAATACAATCAAGTGAACTACGAATATATAAATAATATAATCTTACCTATATCTATTAACATGGGGATGTGTCTATTGCTCTCTGCATCTATCTATATAATTATACTAGTCTCTTTCTCTCCCTCTCTCCCTCTCTCCCTCTCTCTCTCTCTCTCTGTCTCTCTACATTATATAGCCTATATATAAACTGTCTTCGTGGCGTAGTGCATAAGTGCACTGATTTTCGGTGTGAGCGTCCTGGGTTCGAATCCCCGGACTGCCACATGAATCTGTTGATTTCATTACTTGAGTTTAGAACCAAAGTTGGTTGGTGTAAAGAACATAATATATATATATATATATATATATATATATATATATATATATATATATAGAGAGAGAGAGAGAGAGAGATTCTAGCTTCATTTATCTAATCAAAACACCTTCCACGAAATATGTGATGGTTGTTTCTGCTGCAGTGTGGAGGTTGTTTTCACCCTAGTACATTTTCTTTCATAGTAATTAAGGGGGGCTGGCTTGTTTTTCTGGCCCTCCTTCTCCCTCATGTGTAGCCCCATTAGTTTTCAAATTTTAAGACGTTCGGCCAATTAGTTTGATGATTTTAATATTGTTCACCCCATTTCTTTGTCAATATTAGGCTTAGACCCTTCGTACAATTTAGGTATCGATTATCTTCCTAGCAAGCGATAGTGAGCCTGTAATATAGAAGTAACCGGCCTCCGGCCAGGATATATTTATATCGAAAAATTTACAAATTAATCTTGAAGAGGGACGGGAGGGAGGGGGGGGGGGGCCTTGAGTGCTTTTTAAGCTTGAAGGAGGTCTAGGGAGGAAAACAAATACGAAAACTATAAATAAACAAGCAAATAAATAAGCCCATCCCCCCTTTAGTAGTATGACCAATTAACCCTCAGAGGATCCGGCCGCGTTTTAGTAATATATGCTGGCTATCATTAGACGATTCTATTCAGCTTTGGAAGGATCTGTGGGCATAATTTGGGTAAAAACTATCTCAATTAACCCTCTGTATCCCAATATATATATATATATATATATATATATATATATATATATATATATATATATATATATACCTAAACAAATATATGAAAACAAAATAAAAATATATGATTGCTGCACATACCATAGATCAGATCATGATTTTAATGAACTAGGATTTGCAAATTTAGTAAGCATTGGTAAACATTTAGATATTTTATAAGCCTCTGATTTCTTAGTGTGTATACATAATAGGTAGGCTAGTCCCCTATACTAAATATATATCCTTGAAAATATATTAAGGGAAGTACAGTAAGCCTATATACCATACTTCAGATAAAGGCATCAGTTGGACGAAATTTTACTTTGAAGAGAGCTTTCGAAAATAAATATAGTTTCATAATGGAACTGCTGTAATATTTGGAATGCACATCTAACTTTTAAATATATATAATGGACCTCATACGCTACAACTCAAATATATTTGTTTTCGATTAACTAAAATATCTAAAGTATGTATTATCAGAGAAAATATATACATGTACAAAAATTACAGACCGTTAGGGTACTATAATATGCATAGGTTCTTAATCATAGTTTATACTTTTTTCCAATTAACCAAATTTCAAAAACTTAGTATGCATAGCTAAATAGGTGTTAAGAGAAACCCTTTCAGGTTAAGGTGGCAAAAATATGTGTGTGATAACCCGGGTTCGAATCCCGGTGGATCATATATACTTTAATTAATTTCATTGGGGGTGTGGTGGTGAGATTAATAAAAATAATATTATAATACAGGCTATTAGTTTGCCGTCAACACAAAAATATATATATGCTGGCTAGCTACCGCTCGCCAGGAAAATATTGACACCTGGATGGGGGTAAACGTCTTAAAACAGTAGGCTGAATGGGGCCGAATGGATACAACCGAAAGAGAGAGAGAGGGAGAGAAAGAGCGAGGTGGGCCACCTTAAGCTTAGTAGTGTTGTTGCTACGTTCACAACACACTTCCTTAACGCTCTCAGTACCGGGGACTTAGTTTATGGCTGGATTTAAGGGGAGACTGGCCGTTTGTTTGGTCTATTAATTCATGTACTCATATATATATTTTTATTAGTTTCCTCGCTAGACCTCCATCAAGCTTAGAAAAACACCCCCTAGACCCCTTTTCAAGATGAATTTGTACATTTTTCGGTAGAAAAATGTCCTGGCCGAAGGCCGGTTCCTCTTAAAATTGCAGGCTCGCTATCGCTCGCCAGGAAATAATGGACACCTAAATGGCACGAAAGCTCTTAAAATTGACAACGAAATGGGGCGAAAGGTGTTAGGATCGCCAAACTAATGAGCCGAACATCTTATAATCTCAAAACTAGTGGGGCTAAACATTAGGGAGAAGGGGGTCCAGAACAACGTTCTTTCTCCCCTTAAGCTATATTTAGACGAATTTGCAAAGTTCAGGCATGGTATAACTATATGATACCTTAAAGGGGTTGATATAGGTAGATTAGCCTTATAATGGGTAGACGTCCTTCCTAATTTAAATAATATCGTCTAATGGTCGCCAGAATATAATGAAAAGGATGTCACCGGTGTTGTAAAGGATGTCACCGGTGTTGTAAAGGATGTCACCGGTGTTGTATAGGTAAACTTTGGCAATAATAACTGCAAGATCCTACAGCTCATGATTAGGATTTCAAATAACTCGATTTTAAAACAAATGAGTTGGGTTGAGCATTTGCATAAAGTATTATTATATACCTATGGCAATAATATATACCCTACAAGCACCATAATATGTTTTCTCTTCTATGACAAATAAATAGTCCTAAGATGCATTATAGAGGGTGCATCATACTTTGGAAATAAATGTAAGGCTTAAGGACACAGAGATTTGCCAGAGCTAGGATAGGAGGTGAAGTTAACTTGAGGTTCTAATAGGTGAAGGTATTGTCAAGAACTTTATTACATACATCTTACCTTGAAAATCATAACCAGTTCACCACAGGATGCCATAGCTCAGATCAGGATTTCTTTGTTTTCTTGGTCTGGGTGAGGCAGGGGAGCAAGCAAGCAAGGAGAACCTCAGCTGTCAATACCAGTCCTCCTCCTCCCTCCTCCTCCCCCCCCCCCCCCGTCTCCTCTCCCTCCTCCTCCTCCTCCCTCCCTCCCTCTCTCTCACTCTCACTCTCAACTCGCTTCGTCTTGGTAGGGTGGTGGTGGTGGTGGCGGTGGACTCTCGCGATCGTGTGCACACAAACGATAGTGGTGGGCGTGTGCGTGAGTGTGTGTGTGTGTGTGTGTGTATGTGTATCTTCTCCCTCACGCACCCACACGTACACTCACGTAGCCCCAGGGTGTGTTATTCCCCTGTGGGTGTGTGTTTGTGTGAGTGTGTGGATAACAGTGTGGATACGATGGTTTTGTGCAGTGGATGGATTCTGTGATGTGTGTGTGTTTGTGTGTCAAGGGGCGGCGGTGGTGGTGGTAAGAAAAAGTGCGTGAGATGCGAGATGGGCGGCCGGGAGAGGGGTCACACACACGCACGCCCACGCACGCACGTACGCTCGCCCACCCAGTGCCGCGGGCGTCGCAAGCGGCAGAAGGGTTAAAAAGACGCGAGGACCCCGCACCAGACGAGGGGGGCGAATCTGCACCCTAGCCGAGCCTGCACTAACAACTAACCCCCTCTGCAGGCTTGCAAGCACACCTACACTCACCACCACCACCACCACCACCACAACGCCGCCGCCCCTCTCTCTCTCTCTTTTACTCTGTCTCTCTCTGTATAATTATATCTTTACTCGTTTGCCTTCCATGGTTATTTTATATTCATCACAAGCATACTAACATTATCTCAGTATATTGAATTCTCAGTGCATCATTCTCTTTCTTTCTCTCCCTCTCGCTCTCTCTCTCTCTTCAGTCGTTATCTCGTCTATCGTGAGTGCCAGGCCAATGTCCCCCAGGCACCGACCATCTTGTACACCAACCGCTATATATCCCAGAACACCAAAAAACCTCAGACTGCCTACCATGCCCTTCCAATGCATCTCCACAATCGTGAGTTTTGCGAAGCGTACCGTATGAAGCGCGAGGTAAGCCATAAAAACAAATCGTAGGGAGGCATGGGGTGAGGGCTACAGAATGCCTGCCCGCGAGAACACAGATGGGCCCATAGCTCATGCCCCATAGCAGGATTAGGACCCCATACACGCCCCCATAGAGCCCCCCATGGGTGAAAATTAGCCCAGGGTTGGTGAGGTTTGGTGTGAGCAGGCGTGAGCAGGAGGGGTAGGAGGCGTGGCACTGTGACGAGGACATATGGCAACACCGCATCCACCACCACCACCATGTCCCTCTCTCACTCTCTCTAGCCTCGTCATCCCTCTCCACCACCTCCACCTACCTCCATCCCTCCCTCCACCCGGGCAGACAGACAGACCCTCCACCACCACCACCACCACCACTCGCTACCACAACATCATTACCACCATCATTACTACCTTCACCTACATCAATAGTATCATTAGTACTGCCCTCATTACCATCATCATAACGTTCATCAACATCATCATCTTCATTAGCAACACAACTACATCACTCCCACGAAGCATTTTCATTGACACTTTTCATCCTTATTTGAAATATAACACCCGTCATCATCACCTTCCGAACCACTAACCCCATAATATAATTATCATCACAACCACAATGATTACCACTATCGCTCTCACCACAATCACTACTAACTTCACTCTCTCTCTCACTCTCTCTCTCTCCACCCCATCATCACAACAACATTAATGAGAGCTATAATCCCTTCATTATAGGTAGGCCAGAAATCGTGGCCTTTATCCTCTGTAACTCAAAAAGGGATAGAGCAAATGAGCTGTAATTTTCCACACCTCTTCCCTAGCCACCTCTTCCCAATTGGTAAACAAATCAACTCGATTACTAAAGTCCTTTTTGAGCTACTGAGGTTAAAAGTAAAGATTTGGGGCCTATTTACTTTGAACAGGATATAACACCAACTCAGCCTTACCCAGCCACCTGCTAAACAACAACATCACCACCTCCACCAAACTTCCACACCCCCAAAATACATCCATCACCATTACCTTCTTCTTCTTCGTCCACAACTCTTATCATAGCAACACCAATCTACTAGCAAAAACTGTTAACACCAAAAATAATCATTACCACGATTGTATCACAACACAACATTTTCCCCAACCATTAGCCTATGCTACCACTACTGATAACACCACCATCATTAGCACAACTCTCATCACAGCAACAATTATTGCCACCACTAACAAAACTACCAACACCATCGCCAAAACAACCACCATCATTACCACCACTACCATCACAACAACAATAATACCAGCAGCAGACTACCAACAACCCCACCAAAACTACCATCATCATAATCACCATTACCATCAGAACACCAAGATTGCCACCACAAACAGAACTGCCATCATTATTATCACCACTACCATCACAATAACAATGATTGACACCAGCAGCAGTCTACCAACAACACCAAAACTACCACCACCATTACCACCACTACCATCAAAACAACAATGATTGCCACCACGATCCCACCAAAACTACTACCACCATTACCACCACTACCATCAAAACAACAATGATTGCCACCACGATCCCACCAAAACTACTACCACCATTACCACCACTACCATGACAACAGCAACGATAGCCAACAATAAAAAACTATCTAAACTATCATCATCATTACCACCACTACCATCAGAACAATAAGATTGCCACCACTAACAAAACTACCAACACCAAAACTACCACCACCATTACCACCACTACCATCACAAAAACGACGATTACAACCACCACCACCACCACCGTTACTACTAGCTCCACCCTGTCTCTCCACCTACTCTCCCACAGTACCTTCACCGTGCCTCAACCTCCACTCTCTCCTAACTCTTCCACTCCCCAACCCCCCAACACACACACTTTATCTCTCTCCTGTCGTCAAATAGGCCTACATATAAACCATCACGATTTCAGTATTTTAATGTATTTATGTAAGTATACCTTAAACTTTGTTAAGAGTTACTACATCCACTAATTTTTAAGCCTAATTTCTATAGATATCAGAATTAATTATTTTAAAGCATGCCAAATTATCAATATATTCCAATTAGGAATGATTTTTGTTAAGTAAAATAATATACAGTAGGCCTATATACAAAGTTAGATATGCAATATTCAAACTGTACAGTATGTAAGAGGCTCTATGCTTTTTATTATTAGCTTCTCTTTTTCTCATTATACATACTTTTTCCAATAGACACAATTATATATATATATATATATATATATATATATATACTGTATATCTATATATACATATATTACTATGACCTACAACTATTACTCATATATCAGAACTTACTTGTCATTTTGTGCGATCATTACTATGATCATATATTCCTGTAACTGTATACCGTGCAGTGATATTAACTCATTCATTACCAGGGCCGTCCTTTTCATCATACTATTAGACGATTATATTCAGCTTAGGAAGGACCTCTAGCGATTAATAAGGCTTCAATCGATCTCGGCCAACCTTTTTAACTACCATAGCTACTTCCTGAACTGCATAATATCATCTTAATATAGCTAGCCTAAAATATAACACAAGCAGATGATATACCGTCAAGTCTAGTTCCCGATCCCAGTGTAAAAAAGCCTCAAAATATCACGAGAAAAAAACTTGTTCATCGAAAATTGCCGGAAATAGCTCTCGTGTGACACTGGCTTTAAACAACTTGAAAAGGGATCGGTGGGAATCATAGGAGTAATGGCTCTCTCAATTAAGGGGAGACAGACCGTTTATCTGGACCCCCTTCTCCCTAATGTTTAGCCATACTAGTTTTGAGATTTTAACACGTTGGTTCCATTAGTTTGGGGATTATATGACCTTTCACTCCTTTTCTTTGTCAATATTAGGACCCTTCGTGCCATTTAGGTGTCGATTTTTTCCTGGCGAGCGATAGCGAGCCTGTAATCTTAGGAGAACTCGGCCTTTGGCTGGGACATTTCTCTACCGAAAAATGTACAATTAAATCGTCTAATAATAGCCAGAATAATGTTAAAAGGACGGTGCCGGTACAGAAGGGGTTAATAAAGGAGTGTGCCTTGTCTATTCATTTTCTAATATATTATTGTAGGTAATACTTCGTTATACAAAAGTATGAAGATCTGCATACATTTTCTACCACCCAAGTGAAGGTATTGAGGGATAAGCCTTTACAACGGCACCTCGTATCTACATTCTACTTTTCCTATTTTTCTGATAGGGGAGAAGGGGTGTTGGAGAGAGAGGAAGCTGTTGGAGTGGCTTTGTTATGTGTCACCCATCTATAGTTAATCAGCCAATACCACCACACACAATATCACCACTGTCACCATTGCCACCTATACCACCACCATTGCCATCACTACCACCATCACTAATATCATTACCACCACTACGATCACCTTAAACAAGCAACCAAAGCTACCACTAGCACTATCACCACTGCCACCATCATCACTACTACCACCATCATCACTACTACCATTTGCACCTGAACCATTGCAATCTCAGTCACTAACACCACCACCTAACATTGCTATTTTTTTACTTGTTTTTAAATATTTGATATGACTTGCACACAGACAAATATATAGTAACTCTTGTAGCCCATACCACGAACAACACCATTATTTATATTATCAACACGAACATTCCAGGATAGTAAATATCACCACTACTATCACTATCCCAACTGTAATAACTACCACTATCACACCATGACCATGACTACCATCACTGTTAACCCTCTGAGGATCCATGACGCACTTCATTTCTGTTTTCCGGCTATTTGTTGATAACTTCATTCAGGTTAGGAAGTGTGTATGGAAGTCAGAGGGTGGATTGAGATATACTTTGCCCTTTTAATTCCAACAGATCCTTCCTAAGTTGTATACAATTGTCTAATGATAGCCAGATTAAACTGTCAAAACTGTCACTGTCAGCAACATCACTATACCACGAAAGATTATGAATAACACCATTACCAATACTATCATCATTATCACCATCAGTTCCACTATTTTTATCAATAATATAAAGCCACCATCGTACCACCGTCACCACTAATGCTACCAACACAATCACTACCAATACAGCCAAGTCAACCACTACCACCACTACTAAGACCAACAAGAGACTGGAGTTCTCGAAAAGGGGCTCCAGTTCTGAGACTATTTTGGAGTTACAGTGTGCTGGTTTAATAATGCAGAAGGGTTGATAGCTTCTACAGTTCTATTATAACTAACTAAGACCAATATTCCTACCAAGACCTTTATCACCACTCCATCACCACTATTATCATCATTAATATCACCACACCCAATAACACAACCAACACTATTTTGTAACCACCTTCACCAATGAACTCACCACTAATATTACTACCAACACCATTTATAATATTACAAGCAGTATATTACTGACAGCATCACTACTACTACCACTACCATCACCAATACTCTTACAATCACCCCTAGTTCTACCATCACATTCACCACCACCACCACTACCCCAACCAGTCCTTCACACACACACACACACACACACACACAATAGATAGATAGATAGATAGATAGATAGATAGATAGATAGATAGATAGATAGATAGATAGATAGATACATACCTAGATACACTCACAATCATAAAAACGAATCTGCATATATATGGACACAATCAGGACACACACACACAGGGATCAGACACACACACACACACACACTCAGGAATCAGACACAACACACACACACACACACACACACACACACAGGGATCAGACACACAGGCAGACAGTGACCGCCTAACTGCCCGTTTGGCTCAAGCACATGCACGCACACATGCACACACAGTCACACACGTATTCAAGGCCATGTACGTACACAGTCGCGCGCGCGTGCGCGCACACACACATACACACACACACACACACACTCTGTCTCTCTTCTCTATCCTTTCCTTCAACTTTCCTTTTCTATCGGATATGCCATCTCTACTAGCTTTAAGCCCTGAGCACCTTGTTTGGATTGTAAGGTCTGTGTGGCCAGTGTATCTGTGTAAATATATGTAAATCTCTACAAACGCATCTGTGTGGCCAGTAGGCTATATCTATGTAGATCTATGTAGATCTACATCTGTCTCACACACACACATTCAATTCCTGTACATACTTATAAATTAAACTAATCACATGTTGACTATATACATATACACACACACACACAAATACACCTAAGTGCACATATTCAAATTATTTGTGGCGCAGATGTAAGTTAACCCATTTGTACATCTATTGGCAAATATGTAAATACGGATCCATATGTATACTGTATATGCTTCCTTAAACTTTCACACACACACACACACACACAATCATTGCCATATATTTATTTTGTATTAATTTCACAACACCAAACACCTCCAATGGAATTAATGAAAGCATATGTGATATTATACAGAACAAAGAACAAGTACACAATCACACACACACTCTCTCTCTCACACACATGCACAATAAACACACACACACACACACACAAGACAGTAATGCACAGAGACCAGTTCAACCTGCATTTCCCTACCCTTGCCCCCATCCTTTCTCTCCTCTCCACCCCCCTCTCTCCCTCCCTCTCCCTCTCTCTCTCTCTCTCTGCCAGACAGTATTCTACTTTATTTAATTCGTTCTATCACAGTAATTTACAGTCTCTATAATAGTCTATTCCTAAAAGCATACAGAAATGTCATAATGTTTCATTTTCATGCTATAAAGGTATCCAAAGGTATAAACTCAATGTCTACCTGCAACAATTCCTTTAATCATAATAGTTTAGCCCTACATGTAAATTTCACCAAGTATATAAATGGTCCTTTATCTCAATCCTTCCTATATATATATATATATCACAAATACACGTGAGCCACTAAATGTTTCTAAATCTCTGCCGTGGTGTAGTTGATTAAAGCGTCGGCTATCGTCCAGACGGTCGGCGGTTCGAACCCCACTGAGAGATTAGAAATATATATATATATATATATATATATATATATATATATATATATATATATATATATATATATATATATATATGTGTGTGTGTCTGCTGTCTTCCACTAATCCTAGAATAATGTATATATTCACCTTTCTCTCTCTCTCTCTCTCTCTCTCTCTCTCTCTCTCTCTCTCTGGGCCAGACACTATACCGTTAGATAAGCCGTGCACCCCAGCCCAAATACACCTACACAGAGAGAGAGAGAGAGAGAGAGAGAGAGAGAGAGAGAGAGAGAGAGAGAGAGAGAGAGAGAGAGAGAGAGAGAGAGAGAGAGAGAGAGAGAGAGAGAGAGAGAGAGAGAGAGAGAGAGAGAGAGAGAGAGAGAGAGAGAGAGAGAGAGAGAGAGAGAGAGAGAGGAAGTATTGGTTTACTTGTGAATAAAACCAGCTCACTCTCTCTATATACCCCCCTCACACACACCACACCTATTGCGCTGCCAAAGGTGACGTCACAGCTGGTGCATTCAGACTGGGTGGAGAGTGGGAGGTAGGGTCAATCCATTAGTTAGTTAAAATAGGACTTCAGAGGTTGTAAACCCTTCTGGATTATTAAGCCAGCACACTGTAAGTCCAGAATAACGTCAGGACTGGAGCCCCTTTTTCGGAAACTCCAGTCCCTTGTCAATCCATGAAATCAGGGAGATTTTCTAAAGTAGTTGTAAATTGTTTGGAGTATGATAGGGGCAGAAGGTGATGATGGGAGATATTCTAGAGCAGTTATGAAGTTGTTGAGGTGTGAATATTAGAGGTTTTGATGGGGGGTATGGTAACAGGTAAGCAGTTATAAAGTTGTAGAGGCATGGAGGTTATAGATTTTGATGGCGGGTATTGTAGGGAGTGAGACAATGGGGTTGTTATTTATAGTAAGAGATATTCTAGGACCTACAGTATATGTATAATAGTTGAAATAATGTGTGGTAAAATATAATAAGAGACATTCTAGGACAAATATATAATACTTGGGATAATGTGGTTGCAATATATAATGGGAGATAATTTAGGACATGTATATAGTAGATGAGATACAGCAGGTCAAACTGGTAGATAAACAAGCACAATACCAGTATTAGTTAAAATAGGACTTCAGAGGCTATCAACCCTACTGGATTATTAAGCCAGCACACAGTAAGTCAAGAATCGTGAAGGACTGGAGCCTCTCTGCGAGAACTCCAGTCCCTTATGTACCTGTATATAATAGTGAGTTGGTTATGATTGTCTCTCCTGAACAGCTATTTTTAGGGATAATATCAGGATACCTCTCACCCAGCTAGTTTTAGTTATCCCTTTGAGTACCAGCGACGTGTTATATTTTAGTATAGCTATATTTAGACGATATTATGCAGCTTAGGAAGGATCTGTGGTAGTTAAAAGGATTGGTTGAGATAGTTTGAAGCCTTGTTATTGCTAGAGGTCCTTCCTAAGATGAATAAAATCGTCAAATAATTGTCGGAATATAATGAAAAGGACATCACCGGTACTGTATGGGTTATGGTGTGGTGGCTGTAGGCTATAATGGGAGGTTTGTTTTTAGGTCAATTATATAACACTTTGAAGGTCATGATGACATTTCTAAGACAGCTATACATTAGTTGAAATAAGGTGGCTGTACCGTATGATGAAAGGCTTGCTAGGACAGAAATGAAATAGTGTAAGTGAAGTGGATATAAGTTAAAATATGGGGTAATTTAATTCAGTTGTATAATGTGGTCTCTAGAATACAATAATACATCAACTGTATCTGTTAAGGTAAGGTGGTTGTGCCGTATGATGGAAGGCATGCTAGGACAACAATGAAATAGTTGAATTTGGGTGGATATGAGTTATGCTAGGAGGTACTCTAGGACAGGTGAATAATATTGCCTCTAGAATACATTAAACATTCAAAGGTATCGATTCAATTAGTTGGAAGGTACTTTAGGGCATTTACATTATAGTTGAAGTAGGGTGGATATATTTTATGATAGGTGCTAATCTAGGACTGTTGCTTAATATTGTCTAAAGAATAATCTAATTTATTAACTTCACTCCCAACACCAAATACCTCCCAATGAAATAAATGAAAGTATTCAAAAGAAATTCAAAGACGTTCTAGGAGATTTCTTTTATTATATGATAGGAATTCTAACGCAACTATTATGTTAGTGGAGCTGTGTGGGTAGTAGTCAATGATAAAATATATTCTAGTACAGTTATATAAGTATGTAGGTTTGTGGTACGAGTACTAAAACAGTTATGATTATTATTTTTTTATTTTATTTTTTTATTTTATTTTGTTATGACATAGTACCTATAGGTTTCATGTAGAGCAGCCATAGTTATTTGTTTTCATTTGATTTATTCAATTTACTTATACTCTTAAATTGCAGGCTCGCTTTCAATCACCAGGAACATTTTACTTCTAAATTGTACGAAATGTCTTCAAATCGCCAAACTAATGGACCGAATGTTTTCAAATTTCAAACCAGATTGGGATAAGCGTGAATGAGAAGGCGGAAGGGGAAACAGTCACTTAACCCTTTGAGTACCAGCGACGTGTGTTAGATTATATTCTAACTATGTTTAGACGATATTATACAGCTTAGGAAGGATCTGTGGTAGTTAAAAGGATTGGTTGAAGCCATATTATTGCCTGAGGTCCTTCCTATAGCTGAAGGAGATCGTCTAATAGTTGCAAGAATATGATGAAAAGGACGTCCCTGGTACTGTACGGGTTAAAAATCTTGCCTCGTTAACAAATAAGTAATACTGCACATTGGCTAACTCCGTGCGTCCAGCCATTTTGACTCTTGGAATCTTGAAATGGCTCTGTCACAAGGGACTGGAGTTCCCGAAACGGAGCTTCAGTCCTGACGTTGTTCTTGGCTTACAGTGTGCTGACTTAATAATCCAGAAGGGTTGGTAGCCTCTGAAGTCCTATTTTATCTAACTAAGCTCTGTCACGCATTAAATTTGGAAGAGACACTCGTTATAGATAGCTTTGCCCTTTGTCCCCTGTTTACACACATTAAAAAATAAAAAATAAAAAGAAAAAAAATAATAAAAATAATAATAATAATAATACAAACAAAATAATGGTAGGTCATGTTTCCTGCAACAATCCCTCATGGTAACAGCAAGACAATGAATATCAACCATAGAATTACAAGTTTATCAAAATAGTTAACCCGTATACTAATGTTCTTCGTCCAAAAACTGTCCAGAAATGTATGTCCACACCCTTACGACGTGATCATTGGTCAACTCAACCATTCTATTTCCTTATTAACAGTAAAACATGATTTTAACCTCATTAATTAACAATCTGTGCTCATAATTACATCATAAATTTCTTGTGCAATAAGTTTTATGCATTCAAAATATTGGGTCCAGTTGGGAGACTTGTAAATTTGTGAATATAGTATATATTTTGTACTATAGTACTGACATATTGATGGTTTATGTGTATATGAGAGAGAGAGAGAGAGAGAGAGAGAGAGAGAGAGAGAGAGAGAGAGAGAGAGAGAGAGAGAGAGTTGCACTATATAGACTAATATAAAGACATTTTAACTAGCCATAGGGGTTACCAGTTTGAAATGGTCTCAGCTTAGGTTGCTTTATCCAAATTGTAATAATTATTATCAATCAAATACTTGTTGATCACTACATTATTTAAGGGGAGATGGGTCGATTTTCAGGTCCCCTTTCTTAGTCATGTTTTAGTTTGGCGATGTTAAGACATTTCGCCCCATTCTTTGTGAATATTAAGACTTCGTGTCATTTAGGTGTCGATTTTTTCCTGGTGAGCGATAGCAAGCCTGTATTTTAAGAGGAACCGACCTTCGGCCGGGACCTTTTTCTATCGAAAAATTTACAAATTTATCTTGAAGGAGGGTCTTGTGTGTGTGTGTGTGTGTGTGTGTGTGTGTGTGTGTGTGTGTGTGGTTTATTTTATTTTTACTTTTTATTTTTTGTTCAGCTTGATGGAGGTCTAGGGAGGAAACTAGACAAATAAATAAAAATAAACAGACAACAAATAAACATATATATCAATGAGTAAATAAATACGCCCATATCCCCTTAACCCCTTGAAGCTCTGACGCATTTGATCAGTTTATTTTGGCTATAATTAGACGATTTTATGCAGCTTAAGAAGGATCTGTGGGTATTAAAAGGGGTAAATGCTATCTCAAACCCTTTGGCCTTCCGTATACAGTTAATATGAATAACATCGTCTAATAGTAGCCAGAAAACAGAAGAGAAACGCGTATTGGAGCTTGAAAGGGTTAATAAGCAACCATAGATTACATAGGATAATTAGGAATACACACGACAAATTGCCAATGGATTTTGAGGCCATTTATCCTGAGCATAATTGCATTTTTACAGATTTATTATGGCGGATATTGACCCATACTCTACAAGTGACGTTCTTTTCACTATATCTTGGCAGCTATTAGACAATTTTATTCAGCTTAGGAAGGACTTGTAGCCATAATAAGGCTTCAAACTATCTCAACCAACCCTTTTAACTACCACAGATCCTCCCTAAACTGCAAACTATCGTCTAAATAATAGCTAGACTAAAATATAGCACACGTCGCTGGTACTCAAAGGGTTAAGTGATTTTAAGCGGTTTAAGAGGAACCTTTGCTATTCAGACGGTGTATTGAGATAGTATTTACCCCTTTGAGTCCTAGAGGTAGATCATAAACTAAAGCAACTCGTCTAGTGGTAACCGAAAATTAAAATACGAATGGAAATTATGGCATCGGGTTGAAAGTGTTAACCTCGCTTTTTTTCTCTTTCTCTCCCTCTCTTTTTGGCTTGTATCCATTCGACCCCATTTGCCCTACTGTTTTAAGACGTTTACCCCCATCCAGGTGTCAATATTATCCTGGCGAGTGGTAGCGAGCCAGCATTTATATATTTTTGTTTTGACAGCAAGCTAAATTTGTAAATTTTTCGATAGAAGAATGTCTCCGGCGAAGCCGGATTTGTCCATACAAGAAATCGACACCTGAATGAGGATAAACGTCTTAAAACAGTTGGCTGAATGGGGCTGAATGGATACAAGCCAGGGAAAGAGAGAAAAGGAGAGGAAAAAAAAGCCGGTGACCCCCCCTAGCCTCTTGAGGATCATGACGCGTTATACTCACAGATACTCACAGATACTCACAGATACTCACAGATACTCAGATACTCACAGATACTCACAGATACTCACAGATACTCACAGAAGATACCCGGGCTGTTCAGCCTATGAGACCCGGCTCATCATTTATTTGATTACTTGGTGTGTGGCTTGGGTTATGACTGTACTGTATATTCTGGCTAGCATTAAGCAATTTTAGGCAACTTAGGAAGGATCTGTCTCACTCAATCCCCTGACATCCGTATACCCTCCCTAATCTGAACACAATCGTCGAATAATAGCCAATATAAACTGCCAAAAACATGGGTAGGTAGGTACCTCGGTAGGTTAAGGAGATATTTCCACGAGGGAATTTTTTCTTGACACCTTTCTCCCTCATGTTTAGCCCCATTGCTTTTGAGATTTTAAGACGTTCGCCCCATTAGTTTGGCAATTTTAAGAACCTTCGAACCAATTCTGTCAATTTTAAGGCCTTTCGTGCTATTTAGGTATCGATGTTTCTTTTCTGGCGAGTGATAGCGAGCCTGTAATTAAAGTTGAATAGGCCTTGGACTGGGACATTTTTTCTAGCGAAAATGTTACAAATTTATCTTGAAAGGGGGTCAAGAGGGTGTAATTCTAACTAAGCTTGATGGGAGGTCAAGGGAAGAAACTATAATCTCTTTAAGTCTGTCTTGAGTCGGCCACCCCCCCCCACCCCCAAACAAAAAAGGAAAAGTGGGAATTGGCCTGAGTATATATATATATATATATATATATATATATATATATATATATAGATAGATAGATAGATAGATAGATAGAAGTCATATTTCGTTTTGAGATTAGGGTACTTTTTATCCCGTTCAGTACCAGTGCCGTCCTTTTCATCCTATTCTGGTTATTATTAGATGATTTTCTGCAGCTTAGGAAGGACCTCTAGCAATAATAAAAGCATTTAAACTATCTCAACCAACCCTTTTAACTACCACAGAGCCTTCCCAAGTTGCATCATATCGTTTAAATAGAGCTATAATATAATACACGTCCCTGGTACTCAAAGGGTTACTACGCTATTATAACATAAACAAAGCCCAGGAATTTTGGCCGACTGTACAGTAGTTTGCATAAATATTTAACTAACGTGTATAATATAAGTGTTGTCATAGATTCCAGTGGTTTTCGCTCAACAAGTGTTATTGGTACCTTTATAGTTACTGTGAAAAGTGCTTATCCCTCAGAATATTAGTCAGTGTCCGAAACTTTGTGAAATATCTGACAACACTTATTAACCTCGACTGTACATTGAATTAAATTCCAATAAATAATCTTAGCATATAGGCCCTAGTCATAAATATAGATTTTAAAATCAGTATTGTATTTAACTTGGACAGCAGCAGTGTTGTTGTATAACTGTAATTCACATCATTAGTAGATTCAATCAATCCTCAAAGTTTGTTAAATTTTAAACTGCAGATTGAAAAGTATTCATGTACTAAATCTCGATACTAAGATCATAGGATACCTTATGTGTCATGAGTGTCCAATGTATAGACTCAACAATAAATATTAACTAATTATATATAACATAAACAGCAAAATCTAGTCAAAGTTGAGACATTGAAAATAAAGGGGGGGGGGGATTTTCTCGACTCCTTGTCCCCCAATGGCTACACATTTTACCCCATTAACTTAGCGATTGTAGGACCTTTCTACCCATTCTTTGTCAAATTTGAGATATATGGCTTTTCCGTTTCGCTGTTTTCCTGGCGAGCGAAATTGAGCCTGCGATTTACAAGGAACCGGCCTTAGGGTAGAGCATCTTTTTACAGGAAACAAATATTGAAAATTTTTAACTCGAACGGGGGTTTGGAGGTATTTCATTAACCCGTTCAGTACCAGGGACGTCCTTTTCATCTTATGCTGGCAACTATTAGACGATTTTATTCATGTTAGGAAGGACCTCTAACAATATTAAAGACTTCACACTATCTCAACCAACCCCTTTAGCTACCTCAGATCCTTTCTAAGCTGCCAACCATCGTCTAAATATTGCTAGAATAAAACATAGCACACGTCGCTGGTACTCTAAGGGTTAACCATTCAGTAAAGACGACAGAGATGGTGGGCAGGAGAGAAGAATGGAGGAATAGAGGGGGGGGGGGGGGTAGAAGGCAGACCAGGAGGGAAGGGTAGTGCAGATATTAGAGGACAAGTGGAGTTGATCAGAGTAGAAGAGTAAAGCCGGTATCACACGAGAGCTTTTATAGTCAACATTCAATGATTAACATTTTATTCTGGCAACATTTCTGGAATATTTTGCACTGGTATCGGAAACTAGACGGATGGTAGATGAATTTAGGTGACAGAAGTATATTAAATGTTTACCTCATAAGCTGCCAGATCAGTGTTGAGGATAAATGTTGAGTGAAAAAGCGCTCGTGTGATATCGGCTTAAGATGAAACAAGAGAAGAGAAGTAGAGAAGTGGAGAAGCTGGACAACAAGGGACTGGAGTTTTCGCAGAGAGGCTCCAGTCCTGACATTTTTTTGACTTACAGTGTCTTGGCTTAATTTGCAAATTTTTCGATAGAAAAATTTCTCCGGCGAAGCCGGATTTCTCCATACAATGCTGGCTATCGCTCGCCAGGAAGAAATTAACACCTGGATAGGGGATAAACGTCTTAAAACAGTTGGCTGAATGGGGCTGAATGGATACAAGCCAGGGAAAGAGAGAAAAGGAGAGATAAAAAAAAAAAAAACGGCGAGCCCCCTTAATATATACTAGATAAACAATAGATACGTGATATTATATAAATAGTAGATGAAGGATAATACACAAAAAATTAGGGATAAGATATAATAGCTTAGGTGCATTCGGATTATTATGTTTTTTCCGCCAACCAACTTCACCTCTAAACTCAATTAATGAAATCAACAAATACATGTGGCACTCCAAGGACTCGAACCTAGAATACTCACATCGAAATTCCGCGCACTTATGCATTATGGATGATTACGCTATCAAGACAGTCCACTCAGGAGAATTCGTGGACCCCCTATGTTATTCTCTATGCAATAATATCTATCTGGATTTATTTTTGGATAGAACTTGCTTTTCTATAAATAGTATATATATAGTTTTGTAATTGATTTATAGAAAATTCTATTCATAAATTCGTTTCCAGTACTATGCTTTCGTAACTAGGAATAGGTAAAGTTCAGGAATGTGTATGAGTGGGCTAGAGACTATGGTATAAGAGATGATGATGATGTTGAGGGATAGCCTTAAGTATCAGCCCCTCGTTGGTCTTCTTACACCTTCCCCAGTTTTCTTTCTTCACTGTAGATGTATTATTTCTTCATCTTTTTACTGGGGTCCTTATTTTCTATAAATGTACATGTTTTCCAAAATATATGGTCACTTTTTGTTTTTTCTTTTTCTTTTTTTCTAGTATTAGAACTTTTCTTGTTACACTTTTCTTACTTTCTTTTAATTTTTTTATAAATGTTTAAGACACTTTAGCTCTCCTAATGTTTCCTGTGTTCTTAATTTTCTGTTCTTTCGTAAAGTTCTTTTATCCTATTTTCTCTCCTTTTTCAACATCTATGTAAGTATTGTTTTATCTCTTCGTTTCCTTCTTTCTTGAATAGTAACTCTCCTATAAGTTTTTCAGTGTCTTGGATATATGGCCTGTGTAATCTTGTGATTTTTTTCCTAATTTCATTATATTCTTCACATTCCAGGATAAAATGTTCTAAGTTTTCTGTATCTTTTTCAGTCTGCATTTTGTATCCTCCTTAAATCTTTTTCGGTCTTCTAGGTTTAGGGTGTTTGATCTGTATTTAAAAAATGTGACTGAGGCTGCTGTGTTGTCATATACTTCATCTTCTCCCCCAATTTCTTTTTTTATTTTCTTGTAAATGTTTAGAATTGTTTTTGATTCCATGTCTTTTTGCCACATTTGTGTATCCCATTCATAGATCTTCTTACACAGTTCTGTCTTTGTCATCCTGCTCAGTTTTGTTCTATTTATGTTGTGCACAGTCGCGCTAATAAGTGATGTTTCGGCACCAAGTATGTTTTGAACAATAATTGTTATCAGCAATATCTAAGCTTAATTTCTTCATACCGAGTGAAATATACAAACATGTCCTCTCACTTACCCACCCTATTCAACATCTGACGGACATTAATACGGCACAGAGCGAGCCAAACGTAATGACAGGTGACACATGACTTATTAGGCCGACTGTACATGATAGATAAAGGATAAGGAAGAATAAATACCGGTAAATGATAGATAATATGATAAATACCGGATAAGGGGCAATAGACAGATACATACTTAGATTCTGGATATTAGCTAATAGTTAAGGGAGCCCACCTCGCTTTTGTCTCTCTTTCTCACTCTCTCTCTGGGTTGTATCCACTCGACACCATTCAGCCTACTGTTTTAGACGTTTACCCCCATCCAGGTATCAATATTTTCCTGGCGAGCGGTAGCGAGCCAGCATAAATATATATTTTTTTACAGCAAGCTAAATTTGTACATTTTTCGATAGAAAAATGTCTCTTGCGAAGCCAGATTTCTCCATACAATGCTGGTTCGCTATCGCTCGCCAGGAAGATATCAACACCTGAATGGGGATAAACGTCATCAAACAGTTGGCTGAATTGGGCCGAATGGATACAAGCCAGGGAAAGAGAAAAAAGGAGAGAAAGAGAAAAAACAAATCCGGTGACCCCCCTTAACTAACAGATAAAGGATAATACATAAATACTAAATATAGGATAATATATAGAATTTGTAGGCCTACCTCTCTAATTTAGTAAGATCCTCTCTAAGCTGTATACAATTGTCACGAGTTACCCAGATTCTAATGAAAGCAAAACATAGTATGGAAGAGATTAGTAATTTATTACAAGCTCAAAAAGAGGTATTAATTTGTAAATAACGCAGTACCAGTCCTTTGGTATATATTAATTTAAAATGTAAATTATGGAATTATCGGTCCACGTGTTGAAAATTTTAATTAATAGAAAGAAGTTAATAAATAACAAGCAAATGTTCTGGATCAATAATTGTTGTAATTTTCGTCAGTTTCGGAAGAACACAATTAGTTACATTCGTAGAGTTTATGCTAAACTGACGACAATCGCTTGGCAGTAGCTGGAATGATATTAAAATCAGTGTGGGTTCGAAATGTTTTAGCACCAACGTAATAAAAGGGGTGGGTGGGGGGGTGGGGAGTCTATGCTCTATTCTCCCTCATACTGAGACCTATTAGCTAAAATTAATATGTGGCCACCGGACTCTCAAACCAGTAGACCATTTTTTCAACCCGTACATCTGAAACATTGCCTACTCAACCATTGCTGTTAGGTTATTCTCGGGTAGGTCAAGCTAGGTAAAAACTTGACATTGATTTAGTTGGCTCTGGTTGATTTGGCACTGGTTGATTTGGCACTGGTTGAGATCTACTGGATGAAATGGTCTTTCTGGTTGAGTTGTCTGAGGATTTTGAAAAGTGACCTTAACCCTTTGAGTACCAGCGCCGTGGGTTATACTCTTTGTTTAGCTATATTTTGACTATAATGTGCAGCTTAAGAAGGATCTATGGTTGTGAAAAGAGTATGTTGAGATAGTTTGAAGCCGTTTTATTTGCTAGAGGTCTAATATACAATATAGCCTTTTGAAGTTAGCTATATTAGTGCCTTTATTTAAATCAATATAATTGTTTCATATTACCTAGATTGTGTCTCCCTAACTAGATAACATTTTATAGTAATAGCTAAACACTTGAGCTTCCTATTAGATATAATTTTTCCTAGTGGTACTGTATATTAAAGTTTAACCTGTTCTAAAATTGCTTATTGGTAGCTAGAATATGGCCTCCAGTAGACCATTTTGCCGATATACGTTAATCCTTATAGTATGGGTGGCATCCTTTTCATCTATATTTACTACTATTTAGACGACTTTATTCAGCTTAGGAAGGACCTTTTAGCAATAAAAGAAACTGCAAGCTATCTCAAGTAACATTTCAACTACCACTGATCCTTCTTAAACCACGCACAACCGCCTAAAGATAGCTAAAATAAAATTAAATAGACGTCACCCGCACTGAAAAGCTTAAGGGAAGGCAGACCGTTTTTCTGGACCCACCAGTTTTGAGATTATAAGACAATCGGCCCATTTCGTTGTAAATTTTAAGACCATTTAGGTGTTGATTATTTCCTGGCGAGCGATAGCGAGCCTGCAATTTTAAAAGGGATCGGCCTTCGGCCGGGACATTTTTCTACCGAAAATGCACAAATTTACCTTGAAGGGGGGTCTACAGGGTGTTTTTCTAAGCTTGATGGAGGTCTAGGGAGGAAACTAAAAAAATATATGAATAAATGAATTAATAGACCAAACAAACGGCCAGTCTCCCCTTAAGTTGGTTAAAAGGGGCTAGCCTATCAACCCTTCTGGATTATTTAGCCAGCACACTGTAAATCAAGAATAGCGTTAGGATTATAGTCCCATTTCGATAACTCTAGTCCCTTCTTTTGGCAATTAAATACATACGCTTATTATATGACCTCTTAGCTATTTGGCAAGCACGGTGTCAATATATAATTATAGTCTATTATTTTACTTTAAATGATTATTAAAGTCGGTATTATATTTATGTGCTCATTTAGCTAAACTGGTATAATTATAATTAGTTATAGATCACCTGGGTCTGGGCCCAGTTGAATATCTCTCTCTCTCTCTCTATATATATATATATATATATATATATATATATATATATATATATATATATATATATATATATATATTAACTAACTGTTTTATAGCAAAACATTGTTGCAAGTCAATCACACTAGGTTTCGTTTCCTACATATAATCACATCATGATGTGGATGCAATTTCTTGTGGCCAACTGGCAAAAATACATGGATTTTTTTTTTTTAACAATTTATCGCACATTGTTGTATATTGAAGACCAATGTAAAACTAGGCAATACTCATAACAAAGCCACTGCAACAGCTTCCTCTCTTTCCAATACCCCTTCTCCCCTCTCTACACTCTTCATAAAATAAGAAAAAGTTGAAAATAGCTACGAGGTGCCGTTGTAAAGGTTTATCCCTCAATACCTTCACTTGACCTTACCTGAAGGCGAAACGACCAAGAATGTCGATTACACTACAGGAAAATAGATAAAGTAGAATGTAGATACGAGGTGCCATTGTAAAGGTTGATCCCTTAATACCTTTACTTGACATAACCTGAAGGCGAAACGAACTAGAATGTCGATTACACTATTGCGTCGAAAAAAGGAAGGGGACAGAGGAAGTAGTAGGGGTGTCTAATTATCAATAATAATAATGATACCCACGATAATGGGCTTTTCATTGTAATAATTCTGTAACTATAAATAAATAAGTTGACAATTTTGTGAAGTACTAAATGCTCACGTTGAAGTATTTGTATATTTAAATAATTACTGCATCGCTAAACATCTATATATATATACTGTAGGTGCCGTTCTAGGCTTATCCCTCAATACCTTCACCTCACCTGACCTGACCTGAATCAATTTTAATAAGATTGGATCTATGCTCTAGTTCCACGTCTTATGGTGTAATGGTTAGAGCGTGTACGATCTGCATGTGTGAGGTATCCTGGGAGGATTCCATGTTATCATTAATTTAATTTGTCGGTTATTGGTGTTAAGAACGATGTTGAAAATAATAGAGAACTCATTGTTTTTCTTTTCTATGTGGATGAGGGAGGCAAAAGGCAGGGCTGCCTGTAACGAGTGCCTGCCCCAGTTGAAAGAGTGACAGGGCCAATGTGTGGTTATGTGGACAAAAACAACAAGGATAAAACTAAGGTCGATAGTAAGAATTGCGGTGCTATACTATTAAAAATGGCCGTAGGACAAACGCAAAAGAATGATAAGAAAGACGACGTACCTATTTCTATATTATTATTATTATTATTATTATTATTATTATTATTAGTGAGCCCCACCGAAGAGCCGTGGGGAGACTCTATACCCCGAAGGGTCACAGTGAGGGGCACAAATAGCCAAGAAGATATAACTAGCTAACTAAAATAAAAACCTAATACCTAATTACATAATGTTTTAAATACAATATATATTAAGATAAAAATATCTACATTTATTGAACATACTGCTGAATCAGTTATGTTCAAATTAACTGTAAGGTATATATTTCCACTAATTAATAAAAATGGTTATCAAAATTGTTTCATGTCTCACCTTTCCTGTCTTTTTTAGTTTTACAGTTATAATACTATATTAACTATTCCATTAATGTCATTCGTTAGAAACATGATAACAAACGTAATTCAAGTGAACATTGAGATGGTTTCTGAATTAGTATACTGACTGATAACAAATATAAACTAATAGGCCTAATGGATTGGATTGGAGGACCTAGATGTGTGTGTGAATTTGTGTTTTGTCTGTGTTTGTTCGTTGTTTTATGTTGTGTTTTGTGTTTTACCTGTTCTTGCTCTGTCTTGAGGCGGCCACCCCCAAGAAAAAATAAATAAATTAAAGAATTAAATAGTAAATAAATAATAAAAGGAGGAAAAATGGGGATTGGGATATAGATAGATATATAGGAATTTGGGACTTTTTTGTATGGAAGACTTACTGGAGGGTACACTTGGAGTGGATTAGGGGTGGGATCATAGATGAAAAATACCTTGAAGTTAGAAACATAGAGAACACAAAATTCTCGGCTCAACCAGAAAGCTTCATACACCATTGTATAATTATGTATTTGTATATGCTCTTACTCTCCTTCCTGTCCCAATAGTCTGTAACTCCTGCACTGTTTATGTCACCCCCAACCTAGGTAGATTGTTAAAATCGGACTCATTTGGCTATCAACCCTTCTTCTTCTTCTTCTTCTTGTGGAGTTGCTGTCCCTTTTTCTGAGCCAGCTCACCTATGCACCGGTGATCTCTTCTCCAGAAACAGCTAGAGCTTGATTAAGATTTAGTTTTGAAAATATGTAGTCGTAGAAAGGATAGTTAAAGAAACAAATTGAAGTATATAGCTTAAGCAGAACTCTCCTCTCCCTATTTTACCCCCTCCTCCACCCCCCAATATCTTGTTCTCTCCTTACCTTAATTTAACTTTTCCCCTCTCCCCCTCTCTACTATTTAATCTCATTTATCTTCCTCCCCCACTCTGATCACCTTCTCCCCCCTCACCCTATTCTATTCTATTCCGTTTTCTCTTCTGCCACACCTGCTCCAGGAATCTTTTCACTACCTTCATTCTTTTCCCCATTTCCCCATCTACCCCTCTTCTGTCCCGAGACCTAACACAAATTTTACACCCTCATCCTCCTCCTCTTTCTGTTCTTCCCATTCCCTCTCCCCTACCTCCCGTTTCAACTCATTTTCCAACCCATCTCTCTCCTCTGCATACCCCTGGCACTCTGTTACTATATGTTCTATTGTCTCTTCCACTCTCCTCCCTCCCACCTCACACTGCAGACACTCTTTCACTCCCCCATTCCACCTCCATGTTCTCCTATTTGTCTCTAATGCTCCTGCCCTAGCCTTAAACAGTAGTTCAGCTCCCCAACTTCCGTCATAGAACTCCTCTTTCCTCGTCTCCCCTTGCTTCTATATCTTATCAGTGTACTTTTCTTCTCCATATTTCTCTTCCATTCCTGTCTTCCTACTTCCTTCACTCTCGTTCCTATCTCTTTCTCTAGTCTCCTTCCCTGACCTAGTCCTGCATTACTCCCTACATCTCTCCACTCCTCTCCCACCCTTCTTTGTTTCACTCCTATTATTTTCAGTTTTCTCCTACACTCTTTTGCCCATCTACTCTTCCCCTCCCCCCATTCATACACTCTCCTTGGCCACCTATTATCCTCCATCTCCTCCAACCTACTCTTGTACCTCAACTTTGCCTTCGCCACTCTTTCCTCAAACGTACTCCATCCCATCTCCCCTCTCACTGCTTCATTTGCTGTCCACCTTCTTGCTCCTAACCCAATTCTTCCTATTTTATTTTGTCCCGTCTCTAGTCTATTTATTTCTCCCCCTGTACTCCCTCTCATATCCATCCCGTACATTATTCTCGGCACTTCAAAGTCCTTCCACACCTCTCTTACTATTTTATATTTATTCACTCTGGTTTTTGTCACATTCCACAGTTTCCCACTACACTGCTCCACCTTCATGATTTTCTCATTCATTGTCCTTTGTCGCCCTACCCTCCCTCTCCATACTCCTAAATACTTAACTTCCTCCCTTGTTTCTATTCTTTCCCCTCCTATCCTCATTTCTACTGCCTCTGGTCCATTTACTACTATCATACTGCTTTTCTCTACACTGAACTTCATTTCTAGGTCTCTGCCAAACCTTTCCGCCTCTTGCAACATTTCTCCCATATCTTCCTCGTCTCTGCTATCAACACTACGTCATCAGCAAACGTCAGAATTGCTAGCCTATATTGCCCTATTTTCACTCCTTGTCCCTTACTCTTAATTCTCCTCACCAACTCCTCCATGCACATTGCAAAAATTAATGGTGACAGGTTACATCCCTGCCTTAACCCTTTCCTTCTCCTGATTCCTTTCACTGCAAGATTTTTCCACACAATTTCTGTCTCCGCCCCTTCATACATATTCATGATCATGTTCCTTATCTTCCTACTCACTCTTAGTTTCTCCATCACTGCTTCTGCAACTCCCCTACTAATCTTATCATATGCCTCCTCCACATCCAAACACACTATAAACACACATTTCCCTTGCTTTGCCTTTTTCTCTATAATCTCTGGACACTGTAAGTCAAGAATAGCGCCAGGACTGGAGCCCCTTTTCGAGAACTCCAGTCCCTTATCAAGCCACGTAAAATGTATATGCTCTTACTTTCCTTCCTGTCTAGATAGCCTGTAACTCGCCCACCATTCCTGTCACCCCCAACCTAGCTCAACTCAAAACTATATTATTACCACATTCCATAATATCAGTTTATTGAGGGTTCTTTAGTTTGATACACAATATATATATATATATACTATTATACAGTATATATATATATATATATATATATATATATATATATATATATATATATATATATATATATACAGTATATATGGTGTGTTAGTTCATCGTTGGCTGTTTTTCATTTACATAGTAGTAGTAGTAGTAATAGTAGTAGTAGTAATAGTAGTAGTAGTAGTAGTAGTAGTAGTAGTAGTAGTAGTAATAGTAGCATGGTGTAGAAGAATTGTGTCACTTTCAATTTGGAGGGGCAACTTTATCATTGGTTTCCTTATGCAGAGACAATATAATGAAATAACAATATCGCATCGTCACTATACCCTATTCCAAGCAAGTAGGCCAAAACTCTTGACCATTAACCTCCATACCTCACTAACGAATAGAGTAATCGAACTAATATTTCTACCATTTCAGAAGGGTCTGCCAGGGAATAGGTGTGGAAATCTACAGCCCATTTGCTCAAGCCCATTTTGAGTTACAGGGCTTAGGGTTCACGATTTATGGACTACTACAGGGTATACCAACTACAACACCAGGATACTCAATGGTCAGCTACAATATTATGAAAATACCAATATCTGTGAAATACATCCTTCCTGAGTTTAGAAATGTGGGATATTATTAGCAAGACTTTAAAAATAAATAATGTCCTGGAGAAGACCTTTTGATAACTATGGAACTAATGACTAAGACAGTTTTTCCAAAAAGGAATTAAATAGTTTGATATTTCGAGAAAATCATGGTTATATAATTACATAGGTAGAAAACAAATTATTCACAGATAGTGGTGTCAATTATAATGCTAAAATAATAATCACGTTTGAATAATTAAAATGCTATTAATCTATGTCAAGTTAAAATTCCAAAAAAGTAAATAGTAACCAAAGATATAGGCTAGGCTGTGAATAAACATTAGGCAATATACAAGCATATAATTATAAGGTTGATTATATTCGTAAAATTCTTAGTATAATATAGAAGACACTTAATACAAGTAACAAATCGCTTGAACTACTTGCATGAATTCAGTTAATGCAAACACATGTCACAAAATAGAAGGGACTGGGGTTCTCGAAAAGGGGCGCCCGTCTTAACGCTATTCTTGAACTTACAGTGTGCTGGCATAATAATCCAATAGGGTTGATAGCCTCTGAAGTCCTATATTAACTAACCAGCTAAAATATATTAAAAAGTAGAAAGTATGCTATAAGTTTTTTTTCGATATACATATGTGTGTGTATATATATATACTGTACAGTATATATATATATATATATATATATATATATATATATATATATATATATATATATATTAATAACAACAATGATACTATTACTATTTCTACTACTACTACTAATAATAGTAGCCAAATAATAAAAAACTGGAACGAAAATACTGAGCATGAATATTTTATTTATTTATCCTATATACCTCGTAATCTACCTAGATACCTATCAATTATAAATAAAATTATATTTCGCATAAATTATTAATGCATTTACTAAATACAAAAAGCTTGGCGTAGACAAAAATATACATATAGAAATATCCAATACGTAACATCAAAGGTATTAAAGTTATATAAATTATGATGGAAGTTTTCTTTTTGTATTCAATTAATATAATTCGTTTGGAATATTTAATGCACAATACCTAAAAGGCATCCCATCCCTACTAATATATTTATATATAAATACATTATAGCAATCGAATAAATGTATAATTTAGATATGCAGTTATATATTTCGAAAAGTAGATACCGGTAGGCTAAGATGTATATAAAACTAAACTATATATTTTTGTAATACTGAAATTATTTATAAATATTGTATTGATTCTACCACCTGAGAGCTAAGGTAAAGCAGCATTTAATTATATATATATATATATATATATATATATATATATATATATATATATATATATATATATATACAGTATAAAACGACAATGATAAACCAGCTATAAATTGTGGACCGCTTTATTCTAGCCATGGTAATAAAGGGCTATAAATCGTTGGTAATATACTGCGATAGAGAAGAGGATAATTGGTAGAGACATTAGCGTAAAAAAGAGAGCCCGATTATAGAGATAGAGAGAGAAGAGAAAAAGAGTTGGAGAGGAGATGTGGTAGGGCGTAGCTGCGGAGATATAATATAGATAGATACAGATAGATGGATTATATTGCATGCTATATAATTGATGGAGATATTAGATTGAAAAAAACGAAAGAAAGTCAAATTAATTAGAAAGTGGAAGTAGATACTGAATATAGGTACTGAATAATTAGACAGAACATATGTATAGAATGAATGCATTAAAATATATTACAAGATAAATATTTAAAGGGAAGAAAGACATATATATATATATATATATATATATATATATATATATATATATATATATATATATATATATATATATATGGATAGATAATACTGAGCTGAAGAATATATGAGACTCTAACATTATTGCGGAGATGAATAATAAGAACGAATTATTTAAAAGTACCAAAAGAACGTATACTAAGGGCATAGGTATGCATGTGCAATTGGCCATATAAATTTGTATAAAATCCGTGGCATTGTGTAAGGAAGTATAAATAGAAAGCCTGACTGCCAACAATAATTTGCTATAAAACTGTTAACTATTCATATGCAATAAATATTCCATAAGAAACTACTCTCCAAATTCAAACATCGTATTTTTCCTTCCACACATTAAATTTGGGAGTGTGGGTAGATGCATGTGGCCAACAGTACGTAATGAAGAACGACATAAATGTACATACTGATATAACGATAGAAAAATAAATCTAACAGATGAAATGCAGATAGAAAGATAAATATGCAGATGGGTATATTATGTCCCCTACTTCGCTTCCAGACATCCGTGCTATCAAATATATAGGGCTTACCTTTTACCAGTCAGATTATATATATTATATATATATATATATATTAGCGCAAAACGTAGTCTGTAGAATAGATAATTATTATTATTATTAAAATAGGGATTCGCACCAAGCCTAAAAAGACTATGTGGCACCAGTAGAATAGATAAGAACGCAATGTAGGCTAGAGGTAATGTAGAACGAAAGAGAGGGACAGGCAGACAGACAACGTAGAATATGTAGAGCAAAACCAGACGAACTTTAGTGCGAACAAACTAAAGCGCAAAGAGAGAGAGAGAGAGAGAGAGAGAGAGAGAGAGAGAGAGAGAGAGAGAGAGAGAGAGAGAGAGAGAGAGAGAGAGAGAGAGAGAGAGGCGGAAAAAGAGTAAGGGAGAAAGAGAGAGAGAGACTGAAGAATGGGCGGGTACAAACGTTGCTAAAGAGAGAAAATAGAGAGAAGAGAGAAGAGAGAGAGAGAGAGAGAGCGAGAGGACGGGTAAGGCACGGAGAGTGAGAGAAAGAGTGAGAGTGAGAAAGAGAGAGAGGGGGAGGAGGAGGGGGCAAGGGAGTGAAAGAGAGTAAGTAGAGAGAGAGAGAGAGACGGTGGGTGTATGAAAGAGAGAAGCGTACACACCTACAAACACAAACGAAAATGAAAGAAAGACGGAGAGCGAGCGAGAGAGAGAGAGCGAGTGAGCGAATACCTCCATACACTTGTCTAACCTACCTTTCATACTAACTTAACAAAATACGTAGACATGGAAATCAGGTTGGGAAACAGACTCAATGCAACTGAATTAAACCTAGGACAAACGCAAAAAATAGAGGGTTTGAGTGAGAATGAGTGCGCGATACGACCGATACTGCCATCTAGAGGATGTTTGCGTGAGTTGCTGTGCGTGCGTGTGTGCGTGCGTGCCTGTGTGCGTGCGTACGTACGTTGCACCGCCCGGCAACCGCTGGCAACCCACATGCATGGCGGACGGTCTCATTGCCATACACCCCCACAAGTCGCAAATATAACCCAGAATAATTCTTCAAGAACCTTCTAACCTCCACCGAAACTCATATGGCATATATAAAAGTCATATTCCTAAAGGTCTATGCAAAGCTGATCTCCATAGACCCCAAAATAAAGGTGAAAACAAATCTACCTCATTATGGTTAATCGGTAAAGCATTGCCTTGGCAAAGAAGGTGGAGTCGCTTTATCGATTTTACTATTACTATCAAATTACTATCATTACTCTAAGCCCCACATTACTATCGCCGAATACTAGCATTATTACGGAAATTACCGGGTGTGTAGCAATCATCGCGTCTGCTATGGCGGGTCCCATCGATATTATAGCATTTGCGAGTACTATTTATAGCTTATATGACGCTGCTATGCCGAGGGGTAATTATCTAGTTTTGTTAGCATTGTCCCTACTATTATTAACCTCTCCATTGCTATAATTCGACTAGTACCAATCACAGTAGTTACCATGTCAAATACTAGCTCTATAATTATGACCTAGCTCGCAGAACTTTGCTTGTATACACGAATGATTATTTATATATATTTTGTCATGTTCGTCGTTCTTCGATATGGCAACAGCGTCATTGATTATATATCCGAGCGTTTGGAAATACTAATAATCTCCCTCACAGGCTTTATTTATCTCCTTTTCTATATTTCTCTGGTTTGTATCCATTCGGCCCCATTCAGCCTACTGTTTTAAGACGTTTATCCCCAACCAGGTGTCAATTTCTTCCTGGTGAGCGATAGCGAACTAGCATTGTATGGAGAAATCCGGCTTCGCCGGAGACATTTTACTATCGAAAAATGTACAAATTTAGCCTGCTGTCAAAAACTTTAAACAAAATATGTTGGCTCGCTACCGCTCGCCAGGAAAAAAATCGACACCTGGATGGGAGTAAACGTCTTAAAACAGTAGGCTGAATGGGGCCGAATAGATACAAGCCAGAGAAAGAGAGAAAAGGGGAGAAAGAAAAAAAAAATGTGACCCCCCTTTAAATGACTACTCGTGGGTGGTTACAATTAAGAATACAAGTCATATAAGCATGCCCTACCTCATAAAAGCATGCCCTACCTCATAAAAGCATGCCCTACCTCATATAAGCATGCCCTACCTCGTATAACTTTGCCTGCATTGACGAAAGGAATTTATTTTAGTTGTATATGTTCCTTCGTCTTGCTACAGCCTCATTGCTTATGCATATCAAAGTAAAGAGAGATCTAACTAACTATTGGTGGGGAATTATAATTACACATACTAGTTATAATTACACATACTAGTTATAATTACACATACTAGTTATTTTCAAAATTGTGTAGTGATATATGGTGTTCATCATAATTATACACTTGGTCTTAAAATGAAGCAGAGACATAGTAGTTTCATATTTTGCCAATAAGTATCGACACTTTTACTGCTATGGGATTCTATTTATCATCAGATGAAGAGAAACAGAGTTTATATTTATAATCGCACCCTTGTTCTTGTAACTTTGCTTGCATCGACGAAAGGAATTTGCTTTCTCTTGCTACGCTTCGATACGGCTTGAGCGTCATTGATTATAAGTTTGGTCGTTGTAGAAAAACAATCTGCTATTTACCTCCTTAACCCCTTGAAGCTCTGACGCGTTTTAGCAGTTTATTTTGGCTGTCATTAGACGATTGTATGCAGCTTAATAAGGAGCTGTGGGTATTATAAGGGTAAAGACAATCTCAATCAACCCTCTGACTTCCATATACCCTTCCTAATCTGAATAATATCGTCTAATAACTACCAAAAAAAAAAAAAAACAGAAAAGAAAAGCGTCTTGGATCTTGAAAGGGTTAAGTACGATTACGTAATCTTTGCAAGTTTCTGGTTACCATTAGAAACTTGTATTTAGCTTATAATCTACCTTTCGTACTGAAAGAGGTATATATGATATCGATAAAACCTCCGAATAACAGATCCTTCTTAAGCTACATACAATCGTCTAATTTGAATCACAATAATGGGTAGAAAAGGGTAATCGTGCTGAATGAGGTTAAATATGTAATTGTAGGCCTACTAAAGAATTTTGTCATTATACCATTTGATAGCATAAATTGTAAAATTTTACAATAAATAATGTATATGGGCCCCTTCTCTCTCATGTTTAGTCCCATTAGTTTTTAGATTTTAAGACGTTCGGCCCATTAGTATGACGATTTTAACACCTTTCACCCCATTTCGTTCTCAATTTTCAGACCTTTGGTATCATTTAGGTGTCGATTTTATCCTGGCGAGCGCTAGCAAGCCTGTAATTTCAAGAGGACACAAAATGTCGGGACAAAAAATGTCTACCGAAAAAATTACAAATATATCTTGAAGGGGGGGGGGGGGGTGTCTAGGGGAGTTTTGTTTAAGCTTGATGGAGGTCTAGCGAGACAAATACAAAACATATATGAATATACAGTATAGTAAATTAATAGACCAATATAATAGCCACTATCCCTTAACCCTTTCAGTATACGATGACCTGATTCTTCTAAATTGGCTATCATTAGACGATTTTAATGAGCTAAGGGAAGCTCTATGGGAGTCAGAGGGTTAATCGACACACTGTGTACCCCTTTCATTCCTACAGGTCCTTCCTATGTTAAGTAATTTCGCCAAGTATTAGCCAGAACAAGATGAATATATATGGAAATCGGCAATTAAATTATGAATACTACATACGCAATGCTTAAATAGTTCACTGCTCATTAAAATAAAGTGTAGGCCTACTCACCTAATTATTTGTACGGTAAATGTAATATTTTGCATTAAATTTAGTAACATATCGAAACATAGAAACGCTGACGACATATGAATCAATGGAGCCTATTCAAGACATACAACTTTTACCTATATGCATTCTTACGATTTTAGACTTTAGCATGAATGTAAAACTATCACAGAACCTTACCTTTTTTTGTGATAGTCTCACAGGGTTTCCACTTGTAAATGTGTTCCTGCAAAAGAAGGAAAATACTGCATTAGTACACACACACAATATCTATATCTATTAGTACACACACACAATATCTATATCTATAATCAGGTAAGCTATAAAGTAAAACAAAATAAACGTATATATGTATACCACAGAACGTCGAGCAGTTCAATGGTGTTAGGCCTATATTATTTGTTTGTAGAAACGATTTTATTCAGTTTAGAAAATAATTATGTGAATATGATTTATTACGATACCAAGAAATTCAAAAAATTTAATACAAATCTATATTAGCTATAAGAAAGATGTGTTAACTATATTGCAAATATATATATATATATATATATATATATATATATATATATATATATATATATGATACCTCTCTATTCTCTCTTATTAGTATATTTCCTCCCAGAACGAATAAGATGAAAGTGTATATTTATATTTCCAGTATACCACTAACCCATTCTGTACCAGCGACGTAATTTTGTATTTAATTTCAGCTACATTTAGACAAGTTTATTAAGCTTACGAAAACTATATGGTAGCTGAAAAGATGATATTTGGTATTGATAAATACGTTCAATTATTAATCATTAATGAATTATTTTCATTACATTGAGCGTATTTATCAATACCAAATCAATATCAATATCAATATCAATATTGATAAATACGCTCAATGTAATTAAAATAGTGTTTATTTAACTCTTTCAAGATCCGATGGCGTATTTCTGTTCTGTTTTCTGGCTATTATTAGACGCTATTATTCAGATTAGGAAGAGTATTTGGGAGCCAGAGAGATAATTAAGATAGTTTTCACCCTTTTGAATTCCGACAGATCCTTGTTAAGCTGTATAAAATTGACTAATGATAGCCAGGTGAACCTGCTAAAACGCGTCATGATCATCAAAGGGTTAATGGCTATACACTTTTATCTTGCATAACATGACATGAATATAGGAAAGGTGAGACAAGTAATAAGTTATATTAACCCTTTTGTATTTTATTCTAGCTATATTTAGACGATATTATGCAGCTTAGGAAGGATCTGTGGTTGTTGAAAGGGTTGGCCGAGATATCTCGAAGCCTTATTATTGCTAGGAGCCTTTCCTGAGCTGAATAAAGTCGTCAAATAGATTCCAGAATAGGATGAAAATTACGTCCCTGGTACTGAATGGGTTAATATAATGTATATTTTGTTCACCTTATATCTCTATCTTTTTGTAACGCATTCCTTCAATATATATTTTATTCTTGCTACAACCATTAAGAAAAGCTTCGAAAGAATCTGTTGGCGTAAAAAGGACAATTAAGAGAGATTTTACCACTGGGATTTCTTTGACCGTATTTCGCCCGAGGGGGATCATTTTAGACCTCCCCTGTTTGCTCCTTTAATATAGAGATTTTAAGACGAATAACTCCATTAGTGTGGCGATCATAAGGCGTTTCAGCCCATTCAGATGGCGATTTTTTTTTCTGGGCGACCGAGATCGAGTCTGTAACTTATAAGTAATCTGCATTCGGCCGGGTCAATTATCTATCAAAATATGTACAATTTTAACCTCTTTTTGTACCGTCGATATCCTTCTTATTTTATTCTGGCTACAAATAATCTATATTATTCAGTTTAGGAAAGATCTCTAGCAATGAGATATCTTTTTTATTTTATTCTGGCTACTTCTAATCTATATCATTCAGTTTAGGAAGGATCTCTAGCAACGATAAGGTTTCGAACCATCTCAATCAACCCTCTTAGCTACCACATATCATTCCGAAACTACATAAAATCGTCTAATTATAGCCTAGCAAGAATGAATTATATCAGACGTCGCTGGCACAAAAAGGGTTGCAGACCCCTTCAATACCAATGCCGTCCCTTAAACTTTATTCTGGCTACTATTAGACGATGTTTTTCACTTTAAAAAGGGCCTCAAGCAATCGACAGGTTTCGTACGATCTCACTCAACCCATTTAACTGCCACACATCCTTCCTAAGCTACACAAAATCGTCTATATATAGCAAGATTGAATGATATCAAACGTCGCTGGTACATACAGGGTACATTTGAAAAGGGTTTAGGTAGGCCTTTTAAATATTTATTTTTAAGGAAGTCTGGGAAGGCGTTCTTGGGTACCCTGAGAGACGAACTAAATTAATACATTGCTCGAAGATGGCAGAAGCAAGCAATATCCTCAATAATAATTTGAAATGTTATTGTATTCACCAGCAAATGATCACACTTGAAATGTTGTTTTTTATTTTGTCATGAACAGAATGAGTCCTATTATTTGATTTCACCAAGCTATATTATTACGCTTATGAGTGCTATGTGTTCTAAGCACAAAATGACCGTCATTCTATTTCCTTCACCAACATTAGCACCATCACACTCATTCATTAATACCAACATCACAAATAAACACCGCTATCATCAGTATTGTACCCTCTTTAATTCTATAACTGAAATTATCCCTAATATCGACACCATTATCCCTACATCATCATCAGCACCATCACACTTTCATTAATGCTAACATCTTTTGTTAATTAGTTAGTACATTAAAATAGGACTTCAGAGGCTATCAATCATTCTGGATTATTAAGCCATCAAACATTAAGTCAAGAATAGCGTCAGGACTGGAAACCTAGTCCCTTTTTTTTTAGTTAAAATAGGACTTCAAGAGGCTATCAACCCTATAGGATTATTAAGCCAGCACACTGTAAGTCAAGAATAACGTCAGGACTGGAACCTCTCTGCGAAAACTCCAGTCCCTTGTGAACCTAGATCCTTGCTAACATCATACATAAATACTCCTATCATCACTACTGTACCCTCTATACTGCCATAACTATGATTATTTCTAATATCAACACCATTATTCCTGCGTCATTATTAGCACCCCACAGTTATCATTATACTGTAAACATTGCGAATTACCACCCAATCATCATTTTGTCTTCTATACTTTCACGTTTATCTACCTTATTATGGACATCATTATCCATTCACCATCATTATCACCATACCACTCACTATATTGATAACACCACAACATATCTCCCCATCATTTCTAATTTGACCTCTATAATGACATGCCTAGTATTACCCCTCTCATCGACATCATTATCCTTTCAATACGATTATCACCATCACACTTCTCACAATGCCTCTATCAAACCCTATTACCATTTCTACCATCACTGTCTGTATATCTACAACATGACTATCACTATCCCTTCATTATTAACTCCTGTACCGGTGACGTCGTTAGTATATGACTGCATTTAGTACCATTTTAGAGTATGCACTTTTGGATTAATTGTTCCAAGATGGTGAGAAGATAATATAGGAAAATACTGCTAAACAAACGTTTCCATTTAAAACTCGAAATATTTAATTAATTATCCCTCTCTATTTACATCTATAATTATAGGCTTACTATAAATGGTGTTCCGTTCATAATGCGACAATGATATATTGGTTTCTTTACTTACACATTTGCCTGTAGCATATTTTATCAATATTTGTTTCTTAGTAGGCTTAAAAAAAAAAAAAAAAAAAAAAAAAAAAAATATATATATATATATATATATATACCGGGTATATATATATATATATATATATATATATATATATATATATATATATATATATAAACAAATACATATATAAAACCTTCCCAAATCAACAAGTTTCTTAAGCCAATTTGGACTTTTTGGATTTGTCCTGTTTAGCATCATTAGTTTGGATATCTTAAGACATTTCACCCCCATGGTTTGGCGACAATAAGACACTTCACCCATGCTAGTGTTTTAATTTGCTGGGCGAGTATTTGCCCTTAGCCAGGACGTGTTTCTATTTGAAAAAATTTACAAAATGAACTTGAACGGAGTCTGGGTGTTTTTTTGTTTTGTCTTTTCTATATATTTGTTCAGTTTGAAGGAAGTCTGGGAAGGTGTGTTTGTTGAGCATAGGGGACAAACTGTAAAATCTTTGCTCGAAAATGGCAAAACCAAGCAAAATCCTCAATAATAAAACAAAATATAAAAATTACCTACCAAACATCGTCCCAAATAATGTTAGTTATATTGCATATTCGAATTACTTATTTTACGAGCAACCTACGAAGTTTTATTATATTGTTTATTTATTTATTTAATGACCTTTAGTGCCACTTAGGTGTAATTTTTGTCATGGCAACGATAGCCAGTCTGTAATATTGAAGAAACCGAAGGCCAAATTTGTTTTCTACCGATAAATGTATAAATTTGTCTCGAAGAGGGATCTTGAGATTAACTTATTTAGCTTGATGGAGGTCTAGGGAGGAAACTAAAACAATAATACATTAATGAATACACTAATAAGAAAATCCTAACCCCTGAAAGTTGCAATGCATACGATTCTCGAAATAGATCATAAAACAAGCCCATACGTTTTGTTTTAGTTTTTTTTTAGTTTTCGTGTTTTCGTGTTTTTTGTTTTGTTTTTTGTTTTTAATATGGTATTATCTGTCGGACGTTATTAACCCCTTCTGTACCGACGACGTCTTTTAAACCCCTTCTATACCGACAACGTCATTTTACTTTATTTTGGCTACTATTGGACGTTTGTATTCTGTTTAAAAGGGCCTCCAGCAATGAAAAGGCTTCTATCTCACTTAACCCTTTTTATTACCTCAGATCCTTCCTTAACTGAACAAAATCGTCTAAATAGAGCAAGAATTAAACTGAAAAGACGTCGCCGGTACAGAAGGGGTTAACTATATTTCGCTATATTTAGACGATGTTATCCCATTTAAGAAGGATCTGTGGTAGTAAAATAGGTTGAATAAGTCAGTTCGAAGTCTGTTCATTGCTGGAGGACATTTTTAAACTAAAACAACATCGTCTAATAGTCGCCAGAATAAAGTTAAAAGGACCGCACCAGTACTGAAGGGGTTAAATGTTGTGTTCTTGATGTCTATGAAATTTAGTAAAAGGGTTAATGAGTTGCTATGGACAACACACATATACTGTATAGGCCTAGGCCTATGTGAAAGAAGGGCAATGTCACACGAGCGCTTTTTCCGGCAAGTTTCTAAGAACACATTTTCTTTGCAATATTTAGTTTTCTTTTCATTGGTATCGGGACAACAAGTAGAATATATTCGCAACAGTTTAATTCTGAAGTAACCATGGGTGAAAAGCTCCAAAATATATTTGTGTGACACATGATAAAACAATGGTTCTTTCCAAGCTGAGTTATGTAGGCAATATTTGGCATTGATACTATATTATATATATATATATATTTTTTTTTTTTTTGTATTGAGCCGAAAGTATATAGACAAAATACATATACATTAGATCTAATAACTGACAATTTATGACATAATGCCAATCACATTATAATACCGTTGGTACTGAAATAGCTAGAAGCACCTAAAATGTCTAATACATATAAATTACCTTTAAAGTAGTTTATATAATTCTAGTCAACAATTATTAACATTTTCTCTAGTCTGCTAAACAAGGATAAGAAGAGAGCTAGCTAGAATACTTGTGATATATTTCAACATCGTGAAATTTAGCTTATTGTCCATGTGCAAATTACCCAGAATAACTTTGTAGATATTTCCATATTTTGATCCATAATGTATATGTAATTACGCTTAGATGACGGAATTATAAAACAATCCCATTGTAAAGATGATTTGTACCTTCCTTCATTACAAATACAAGTAAATTGAAATTATATTTAATGGAGACTTTTGCGAAGATGAATAGATTAACTAAATTGTTATCTTAATTAATTTGTTTATTTACTTCTTGAGTTTTATATAATTATATTTGACACACACACACACACACACACACGAATACATATACACAAACACATAACACAAATCAAACTAAATACAGGAATGCATTCACAATTTTCCATACAAGAATAATGTTTGACCCTGTCCGTACGATGACGTCTGTTTACTTATTAATCTGGCTAATAGTAGACGAATTTCTGCAGTTTAAGAAGAACCTATTTTATTCAGATGGTTTGTTGAGGTAGTACGTACCCCGTTGAGCTGTAGAATTAGATTATCAGGTTATAATAATTCATCAAATGGTATGGTGGTAACGAGATTAAAGAATTATACGTCATCGTCCTGAATTGGTTTAATTAAATACGTCTTCCAAATGTTATTGTACACTTTGCAACATTAATTGCTTCATTAATCGAATTTTAATATATTTGGTATAGGCCTAATGATGCCTTTCCAATTTCATGTTGGCTATCAATAGGATATCTTAGTCAACTTAAGAAGAACCTGTTAAAGAGAAATGAGTATTCGAGATACTAGTGCTCGTTTGATTCTATAGACCATTTCTAAGATCAACAAAGTGCGATGTGTTAGCCAGAATTGAATTAATATAGTGTCACCGTTCTGAAAGGTACCTTTTCAATACATTAGGAGCTATAGTATCTATACAATGATTGAGTAAAATGCTTTGTGCTAAGCTCATGTTTATCCCTGTAGGTACTTTATTGGTTGCAATGACCAGTGCAGTACTATCAATATATGTATCTATCTATCTATAGATAGGTAGAGAGATAGATAATAGACATTACGTAAAATCTTTAGTATTTCTGCATATATTATGAAATAGAAACATTTAATATATTTGTAAGAATGACCAATGTACTAGACATGATATGTATATTGGAAAGGTGAGACAAGTAATAGTTCTGATGTCTCGCAGCAAGGAAGGGACAGAGGAAGTAGTAGGTGGTCAAGAAGGGAACTGGAGGAGATGAAGGAGTCGGGGAATACACTGTACCCTGTTTCAAGTAGGTAGTCCAGAAATAGAGAACATTAGCGTTTTTAACTAATATGTGGATAGAGCTAATTGGCTGTAAATTTCCACACCTATTCCCTGGCTGACCCTTCCGAAATTATAGAAATATTAACGAAATTATAGAAATATTAACTCGATCACTCTAGTCGTTTTCGAGTAATAATCTTGAAACTTGCAAGTGATCAATTGCTCTACATGGCCATCCCAAGATCAACAGGAAACGACTAAGGATTTCAACTGACACTATTAGGCCCTGGCAGGATTTTGGAAGACCACTCTGACCCCTATCTAGTCGTCTATCAAACCAATCGGACAGCAAATGACGGACAAGTTTGCAGACCGATTTGTTATAGTCAGTCAGTCAGACAGAAGCCAGCCCTTACTCCCACAAGGAGAAGGGAGGATCAGCAAGAGACACGAGAAAGGAAAACAGGCGACAGGAGAAAACACACAACAGATCGCCCACGAAAAAACAAGCACACAAGCATTCAGAAGCAGCAATCACTCATCAGCCCCCGAAATCAATGGCTTTACCTGTTATATACCGGCTGATAATCATATGGTGTACTGGTTTAGCCCCGACGCCTTCATCTCCTCCTCCAGCTCCCTTCCTCACCCACTTTTACTTCTTCTGTCCCCTTCCTTGTTTCGTGGCATTAAAAATTATATATACTGCTGCGGTTGTAAAAGCTTATCCCTCAATACCTTCACCTAACCTTCACCTGCTTGTTTCATGTTCCAAATATTCATCTCACGTCTTCATGGATATGTCTTAAAATTGATGAAACGACTTAAAATCACCAAACTAACGAGCCAAAACAGGGAAGGGTCCAAGAATATCACCCCGGAAATGAAAGGTATAACACGAACAAGCTGTTAGTTACCAAGATTTCACGGATATTCGATCCATGACATTCGGTATATATATTTCAATTTGATATAGACAACATTATGACCAATACATGTTTTTAATCCTACCAGATATCCCTAATTTGATTATATTTATTTGTACTGCGTTATTGATGTGTATATACAGGGATGAATGTGAAAATTAATTTTTTACACCAATCAGTGTCTTAACACTCTCTGGTATGACCTTTTGTGAGTTATCATGACATATTTCTTAATTACTAAGTAGTTTGCTTGCTTTTCCCGTATTCGATTTTATTTTATGTGATTGAGAGGCAAAAGGCAGAACTGCCTATAGCGAGTGCCTCCCCCATAGTTGAAAGAGTGACAGGGCCAAACGCAAGGGACGTTCGAGCCAAAATGCCTGGACACACGGAGTTTGAAACAATTTAAGTCATAGGAAGAGGGAAAGACTATTCTGGGAGAGAGTTCCAGAGCTCAGCTGTTGAGTAGAAGAAAGTTTGAGAGTAACGTTATATATTTTAGTTTGTCCCCTTCTTTCAATCAAACACATTTGTACATTTTTCGATGGAGAAATGTCCCAGCCAACTTCTTAAAAGTTACAAGCTCGCCATCGCCTGCCCAGAAAAATATCAACACCTGAAGAGGGTCAACCGTCATTATATCGTTAAACTAATGGAGTGAAGACCTTTAAATCTCCAAACTAATGGATCAGAACAGCGGATATCGCAAACACCAAGAGCCGCGGCGGTCAAGTGGAGAGCACGCTCATGTGTGAATCTGCTTGATCTAGGTTCGACCCCAGCCAAGGCGGACATTTAGTGGGTGTGGTAGTTACGTCCTAGCATAGTCTATATATCATGTTCGCACCCAGTCGTGGGACACCTCGACGACGTATACAGACTATTAACACACATACCAAAGCCATTCCAACAGCTTCCTCTATCTACAACACCCCTTCTCTGCTATCTACACTCTCCCAGCCGTATGGTCCTAGTGTACTGTCTGATGGCGTAATGGGTTTCGAAATGTAAGAGACCTAACCCCGGGCCAAGTATGTTTAAAGAGTAAGTTGCTGTCGCAAAAGATAGAAGCATGATTGATGATGGGCAGAAAGATATCTACTATAGTCCATTAATTTTAAGTAGGCCGGAAATTGTGACCCCTAACCTCCATAACTAAAAAAGGGCTTGGGCAAAGACGCTGTAAATGGCCCCACCTATTCCCTGGCGACTCATTTCAGATGGTAGAAAAAATAACTTGACTACTCTAGTCGTATTTGAGTTAAAGAGGTTAGTGTCCAAGAGTGTTGGCCTTATTATAATTAATCTGTATTGACGGAAGATGACAAACTAAAATTGTAATAAATTGAAGCCACTTATACAACTTACTGGAACTCTCATATTCTCCATTATGTATGTGTGCTATTTATTTAAAATAGGACTTCAGAGGCTAACAACCCTTCTGAATTATTAAGCCAGTACACTGTAAGTCAAGGATAACGTCAAGACTGAAGCATCTTTTCGAGAACTCCAGTCCCTTGAAGTGTATACATCTAAGATTATTGTTTAACATAGTTATGGCTGTCTTAGCGAGAGGCATTAAAATTATCAAAATAATTGCTTGTCTCACAATTCCTACATATAGCTGCACAAGTGAGCGGAATTTCGATGTGAGTATCCTAGGTTCGAGTCCTTGGAATGCCACATGTATTTGTTGATTTCATTAATTGAGTTTAGAGATGAAGTTAGTTGGTGGAAAACACATAATAATATAATTCTTTACAGGTAGGAAAACAAATCTTTACCACTAACCTCCATAATCAATTTTTTATTAATTTCACCACACCACCAAACACCTTCAATGAAATTAATGAAAGCATAAATGTGATCCACCGGGATTCGAACCTGGGTTATCACACTCAGATTTTTAGACACCTTAACCATTACACCAACAAGACGGTTAAAGGTTTAACTCATAAACGAATAGAGCAATCGAGCTAATAATTGCTACCGTTTAGTAAGAGTCGGCCAAGGAATAGGTGTGGAATTGTACAGCTCATTTGCTTCAGCCCTTATTGAGTGACATAGCTTAGGAGGCAGGATTTCTGGTCTACCTATAATGAAAGGACTTCTACATTTCTATTATGTCATGGTATAAGGACATTTTATACGCAGAGGGCAAACATTTGATATTAATACCACGAACAGAATAATGGTATAGCCTATTCGCTGTAAGTAGGCGATAAATCATGACCTCTATCCTCTGTAACTCAAAAAGGGGTAGAGCAATTTGGCTATAATTTACCACATCTATTCCTTGACTGACTCTTCCCAAATGGTAGAAAATTTAGATCAATTACTCTAGTCGTTTTTGAGGTACAAAGGTTAGAGGTCATGATTTATCGTCTACTTACAGCGAATAGACTACAGTATAACCACCTTAGCTTCATTACGTACAGTTACTCCTATCAATTTGTGCCCACTCCGTAATTGTATGTATTAAACCCCTTCAGTAACGCGACGTCCTTTTAACATTATTCTGGCTACTGTTAGACGATTTTATTCAGTTAAACAATGGCCTTCAGCAATTAACAGGCTTCGAACTATCTACCTTAAACCTTTTTACTACCACAGGTCCTTCTTAAGCTTCTGAAAATAGTCTAAATATAGTAAGCAAATCATAAATAGACGTCCCCGGTAGAGAAGGGGTTAAGGGGGCTGACCTGCTTTGTTTCTCTCCTTTTCTCTCTTTTTCTGGCTTGTATCCATTCGCCCTACTGTTTTAAGACGTTTATCACCATCCAGGTTTTGAATTCTTCCTGGCAAGCAGTAGCGAGCCAGCATTGTATGAAAAATCCGGCTTCGCCAGAGACATTTTTCTATCGAAAAATGTACAAATTTAGCCTGCTGTAAACAAAAATCGAAATCTGGATGGGGATAAATGTCTTAAAACAGTAGGCTGAATGGGGCCAAATGGAAACAACCCAGAGAGAGAGAGAAGAGAAGAGAAGAGAGAGAGAGAGAGAGAGAAGAGAAGAGAAGAGAGAGGAGAGGAGAGAAGAGAGAGAGAGAGAGAGAGAGAAACGAGGTGGCCCCTTTAATAAACATCGTTATTTAACTCAAATAACCCCCCTAATAATATTAATGAAAGCATACAAACCTCCTTGGACTCGAACCCAGGATACCACATTCAGAACTTGAACGCTCTAACCATTAACATCACAGTTTACAAGGAAAATAATAGGGTTAAATTAATGGTCCGACTTATTGTGTCATATTATGATACATGTTGTTTGTTTAACTAGTATAGAGAATTTGTTTAACTAGTATAGAGGATTTGTTTAACTAGTATAGAGGATTTGTTTAACTAGTATAGAGGATTTGTTTAACTAGTATAGAGGATTTGTTTAACTAGTATAGAGGATTTGTTTAACTAGTATAGAGGATTTGTTTAACTAGTATAGAGGATTTGTTTAACTAGTATAGAGGATTTGTTTAACTAGTATAGAGGATTTGTTTAACTAGTATAGAGGATTTGTTTAACTAGTATAGAGGATTTGTTTAACTAGTATAGAGGATTTTGCTTGCTTAGTCCATTTTCGAGCAATGTATGTATTTTTTCCTTGGGTTAACAAAAAACACCTTCCCAAACTGTATATTATATATAATATATATTAAATATAAATTGCTCATCTCGAACACTTCAAGATAAATCTGTGCATTTTTCCATACCAATATGTCCGAAGGCAGATTTCTTCTAAATTAGGCTCGCTATCGTACGCCCAGAAAAAAAAAATCGATACTTGAATGGAATTAAATGTTCTAATATCTCTAAATTAATGAAGAAAAACAGAGGACGACCAAAAATAATTCGGTCCTAGTTTGCATTTAACCCTATCAGCATAATGCCGCCGTTTTACCTCTAATGTTGGCTGTTGGACGATTTTTGTTTTCAATTTAAGGACCTATGTTATACAGAAATATATATTTTAGATCATATTTATACCTTTGAATCTTAGAGGTACAACTATTGACAGAAGTTTGTGAGCTACGATTCTCTTAGTGCAAATGTATCCACTGACATTGATATTTAGGTCTAATCAACTGTTTTAATACCATTAAAGGGCATTTTTGTCAATTAAAACGAAAACACTTGCATAGATATAATTCTGTAAATTATATATGTATTTCAGAGGTTCCTTTAACATTTCGCGGCTTCCAATTATATCAGATTTTATAAATTCAGTACTGGCGACGTCATTTTCACTATAGCCTACTCTTGCAACTATTAGTTGATCTTCCTAATAATATATATATATATATATATATATAATTATATATTGTTTTACATTCCAATTCACTACGTATTTTTATGTATTAATAGTTCACGAGTGCTAAAGATCGTATTACTTATATATGTTTGTCTCTATCAATCGGCCTCAATATTGCTACACTTTGCAGTTTGTCCTTGCAAAGAGCGTATCAGTATGTTGATCTATGGAAATATTTCACTCCAATCCAGGACCTACACCTGATGTTTCACACACACAGACAGACAGACAGAGAGGTAATAATATTAATAATAATAATAATAATGAATAATAATAATAAAAATAGTATAATATATATATATATATATATATATATATATATATATATATATATATATATATATATATATATATATAGCAATATATACGAGCATATTAATGAACTTAGTACCATCTAAATTAATACATTGGCACAGCAAACGTTAGAAGGAAGTACGGTAGTGGGAGCTTATGGATTTATACAGCATATGCATACCAGTCCTCCTAAATCCTAGGTGTTGAAATCAATAAGATAAAAAAAGTAATAACCAAAATGAAATTGTAAATAGCGTCACAAATACTGAAAGGTTAATAACATCCTCATGAATAAAATTATGCCTTGCATAGGCTAATAAAGTCGATTTTTTTTTGTCAGGTAGGCAGTAATACTAACTTATTAACGATTATTTCTATAACATGAACATTCTAGTAACGAATTTCTAGGTTACAGGGTCGCTATCGCTCACCAAGAAGAAAATTCAAGACCTGAATGGGGTGAAGTGCATTATCGCCAAACTAATGAGGTATTTCGAAACGTCTTCATATATCCAAACTAATGGAACGAAACATGTGATGACAAAAATGACCTTCCTCAGACCTATATATATATATATATATATATATATATATATATATATATATATATATATATATCAGGATTAAATGAAAACAAAACAAGCACATACCAAGCAAGAGAACTAAGGCAACCCCTCAACTGCAGGTACGTCCAGACGGAAGCTCTACAGGTAGGCTACGTCACAAAACTGTTTACAATAGGAGAGGAGCTTTTGATAGATAGATAGATGTAGATATAATATATACATATCTATATATCTATATATATATACATATATATAGGGGAGGTGTGGCAGAGTGGTCTTGCCACTGGACTGGTAATCCAATGGACCCGGGTTCGAATCCCAATATGTCAATGGGAAGATAGGGATGGAATTTGTGCTGTACCTAGTTTCAGTGCATTACCACAGCACACCGAAATGCCAAAACAAAATACCCTCATTGTTCGCTGATTAAATAGCACTGTATGAATATTCCCATATTCAAAATATGCTACAGGGGGTCAATGCCTAGTGAGTTAATTGCTCAATAGGTGGCGTTCTGAGAGTGAGGGTCCGAGCCTGGGGAGTGAGACTGTGAGGCACAGGGGCGAAGCAGCTTCAGAGATGGAGCCGTGAGTGGGTGCTTCGCATGTCTCACTCCCTAGACTGGAACAAGACTTCACGGGCCTCACCGTGTTCAGCGGTAGAGTGTAAAGGCTATCAGCCTATGCCCGAGAGGGAGTAGTTGGAATATAGAGAATTAAAAAAAAAAAAAAAAAAAAAAAATATATATATATATATACTGTATATAAGGGTATGCCAGTCCTGTCGTTATTCTGGACTTACAGTTTTCTGGCTATTAATCCAGAAGGGTTGATAGCCTCCGAAGTCCTATTTTAACTAGCTAATCGAAAAACAGAACAAACTCAGCCACATTTCAAAGACAAAACAAACATGAACATTTACGCAATCCCGAACACTAAACAATATCAAATGAATGCCAGACACCCAAAGAAACGAAATAAATAAATACGGAAAGACTCGCAAGATACAAGCAGAATGAACCAAA
>CM064530.1:1669768-1764768 GCA_032716605.1 Paralithodes platypus
TGGACTGCCACATGTATTTGTTGATTTCATTAATTGAGTTTAGGAGTAAAGTCGGTTGGTGGAGGTAACATAACAAATTATCTGGCAACTATTAGACGATTTTAGGCCTATTCTTATTAGAAAAGGCGTCTGCCAATATAAAAAAGCTACAGACTATCTCAATTAATCCTCCCTCCTGTAAAAAATCGTCTAAATATAGCCGAAATCTAAAAAAAAAAAAAACGTCTGGGTGCGGAAGTGGTGACCATAATTTGAAGTTATACCAAAATTACCTCTAATACTAAAACGCAGGAAAACATAACAGACACTTGTATTATAGATGCATATTAGAGCTATGACAAATGGGTGTTAATTAAGCCCCATTATACCTATTGTAGGAAATGTCACCCCACAGTTTGTCATCCTCCCACCATTTCACAAAATTACCTGCATCCTACAATGTACTGTCATTCATAAAAAATTCACGGACTTCATCTATTTTTATAATTATGGAAGTATAGGCCTATATTCTTTGAAAGCGAATTACTGAATATAAGTTTCTATGCATCACAAAAACAAACAAATATACATACTATTAATTGAAAAGCAGGTTCCAACAACAAATTAATCCAGATACTTATATTTGCATACAGAAAAACAGAGGGTCCACGAATGTTTATAAGTGACTACAATTTATCTGTATCCGAGTGACTGAATTTCACTGTAATAGCTTCCTGTACGCGAGTAATTTGCACTGTTTGAATACTGATACCATCACTACTACTATTACTGCTACTGATACTACTACTACTACTACTACTACTACTGCTACTACTACTACTGCTACTACATAATTATTCATAACAACCATTATGGACCTTCAATATTAAAAAATTATAATTATTCGTCATTAAATTTTGTCTTATATATATATAATTAAAGCAATTATATAATACTAATAATAATAATATAAATATATCTCAATATATCTGTACCGGATGCCAAGTATAATATATCTCACTCAATTTGGAAACGACAGTATAGGCTATACGTAATTAAGTAAGAAACTATTCATTGATATAAACGAGTGAATTGCTAATTTAGAAGGCAATAAAGTAATTATCGTTAATTAGTGCCCTAGTGTTAGTTATGGACTCCCTAAACATTCAGCCATTGGGTCTCTCTAAAGGAAGGAAGGAAGGAAGGACTGACGGTCGGACGGACGGAAGGAAGCAAGGAAGGGATGGAAGGGATGGAAGGAAGGAAGGAAGGAAGGAAGGAAGGGAGGGAGGGAGGAATGAAGGGAGGGAGGGAGGGAGGGAGGGAGGGAGGGAGGGAGGGAGGGAGGGAGGGAGGAAGGAAGGAAGGAAGGCAGGCAGGAAGGAAGGAAGGAACTAAGGAAGGGAGGGCGAAAAGAAGAAAGGAAGGAAGGGATGGAAGGAAGGAAGGAATGCAGGAAAGAAGGAAGGAAGGACGGAGGAAGAAAGGAAGGAGGGAAGGAGGGAAGGAAGAAAGAAATAATGGAAAGAAGGAAGGAAGGCAGGAAGGCAGGCAGGAAGGAAGGAATTAAGGAAAGGAGGGAATTAAGGAAGGATCCCTATCATTATCAAGATGTCTTTACCCTATTGATCTAGCTATCTGCAGATGTCTTTACTCAGTTTTGGAAGGACCTGTAATAGTCTAAATGTAAATAGTTGTAATAGTTAGTACCGTTTTGATTCCTCGATATCTTTCCCAATTAGAGTCAATTGACATAATCAGAGGACTAGCGTTTACATACGAAAGAGTTCGCTTATATAATTCAGTAATTGACCACTTGCGAGTTTCAGGCTATAAGGAAGTTGGAGCTGTAGACTACGATATTTAACGGAATTACCAGCTAAAATACAATTTTAGTACATTTATTTACACATAAAATAAAATTTCGCATACTTTCCATCCATTAGCAAACCTACATTATTATTTGATTTCTGTGTTTACGGCTCAAACTTCCTTATAGCCTGAAACTCACAAGTGGTCAATTATTGAAGTTAAAACGAGTAATCGACCTATTGTATGTACCAATTGCAGAAGAATCTCTTACGGAATAGGTGTAGAGTTTTACAGCCCATTTACTCCAGCCCATTCTGAGTTACAGAATATAATTAAAGATTTCTGGCCCAATTAGATATAATTCATACATTATCATTATTTCCAAGATAAATACTTCGGTCGCTGATTGACGGAGATAAGGGAAGATTTTTACTTATGGGGTGTGGTGGGGGTCCTTCTGGATCCCCTTTTCACCATTAGCCTAGCTTTGAGATTTTCAGACGTGCGCCCCATTAGTTTGGCGATTTTAAGACGAGGTAAGGATACAGATGTAGAGTAGGACCCAAGTATATTCAACGTTTTGCCAGACGCAGGTTCTTCATGAATAACCTGAAGAAGCCGTGTCTGGCGAAAATTTGAATAAACTTGGGTCCAACTAGGCATTTGTATCCTTATCTTAACTGTTACAACCAATGCTGCTTATTCACCGATTTTAAACCATTCTACCAAGTTATGTGTCAATGTTGAGACTTTTGTAACATTTCGGTGTCGATATTTTCTGGCGAACGATAGCGAGCCTGGAATTTGAGAGGTATCGGGGCATTTTTCTACCGAAAAATGCATAGATTCGTCTTGGGCATATTTTTCTGAGCTTGATGGAGGCCTAGGAAGGACTAAAACAAATATAACAAATATTTATATATAAGTAAACACAAAAATACATAATTTAGTTAAAATAAGACTTCAGAGGCTATCAACCCTATTGGATTATTTAGCCAGCACACTGTAAGTCAAGAATAACGTCAGGACGGGAGCTTCTCTGCAAAAACTCCAGTCTCTTGTAAAGTAAATATATATAAATCTTCCATTAAGCCTTACAGTACTGGTGACGTCCTTTTCATTATATTCTAGAGATTATTAGACGATTTTATTCAGCTTAGGAAGGATGTTTACCCATTAAAAGACTACAGAATATCTCAATTTATCCTTTTAGCTACCATTATTTTTGTCTAAGCTTTATTAAATCGTCTAAATGTAGCTAGAATACAATATAACTAACGTCGCTGGTACTCAGAGGGTGAATGTAAGCTATATTAGCCAGGTTAAACGCAAATTACGTTTCTTACGACTTCCTGTTGAGCCAAGGAAATGATACCTGTCACCACTCCGCTCGTACAAACAAGTATAATTAGAGAGAGAGAGAGAGAGAGAGAGAGAGAGAGAGAGAGAGAGAGAGAGAGAGAGAGAGAGAGAGAGAGAGAGAGAGATTAAAGTAAATAAGCCTTGTAATATTAGTAATATTATTACTAATAATAATGAGGAGTGTTTGACATAGCTGAAATTATGATTATAGAACAAATTATAAAGTTTTATTAAGGTCTCGGAAAAATGAATTGACCGGACATTTATGAAAAGTAAGAACATTTAACTGTTTATACATAATTCATTGGTCTATCAGTATTTCTCTCTCTCTCTCTCTCTCTCTCTCTCTCTCTCTCTCTCTCTCTCTCTCTCTCTCTCTCTCTATATATATATATATATATATATATATATATATATATATATATATATATATATATATCGTTAACACTGCCTAAGAAGGACTATAAGAAATTAAAATTTTCATTATAAATTATTAAATAATGGACATTTGTACTATTAAACTATGAAGTGGATGGAGATATCCAGGTGAGCTGGGGATAATAACTATGTTATATGGTATTTAGGGAATTCATACACACACAAACATATATATATATATATATATATATATATATATATATATATATATATATATATATATATATATATATATATATAAAGGCAAACATGACCCAAGTGGTGAGTAGGTTAAATCTGTATATTATATTTGTCATTACTTCATGAATCTACAATAATTAATGGGATAGTGATGTCAGTAGCCAATCCATAGAACCCTATCAGCCACCGAATTAATTGACCACTTGCGAATTTCAGGCTATAAGGAAGTTGGAGCTGTAGACATCAATATTTATGAGAATTATCAACTAAAATACGGTCACAATAAATTTATAAATACATAAAACCAAATTGATAATACTTTTTATCCATCAGAAACCCAAGTTATTATTGCATTTCTCTTTAATAGCGATATTCACGGCTCTAACTTCCTTATAGCCTGAAACTCGCAAGTGGTCAATTGGCTTCACCTCTTAACGGGCAACTATTTCAATTATTTTTGGTATGATTACACCATTTGACTAAGCTTAGGAATGATAAATATATTTTACTAAGCTTAGGAATGATAAATATATTTTACTAAGCTTAGGAATGATAAATATATTTTACTAAGCTTAGGAATGATAAATATATTTGACTAAGCTTAGGAATGATAAATATATTTTACTAAGCTTAGGAATGATAAATATATTTTACTAAGCTTAGGAATGATAAATATATTTGACTAAGCTTAGGAACGATAAATATATTTTACTAAGCTTAGGAATGATAAATATATTTTACTGAGCTTAGGAATGATAAATATATTTTACTAAGCTTAGGAATGATAAATATATTTTAACCATTTGCTTGCTGACAATCTTCCCAAAGCCGGTATCACACGAGAGCTTTTATAGCCAACGTTTGATTATCAACATTTTTCTGGCAATATTTCTGGAGAATTTTGCACTGATATCGGAGATTAGCCTGGTGATAGATGAATTTGGGAAACAGAAAAAATATTAAATGTTAACCTCACAAGCTGCCAGACCAGTGTTGAGGATAAATGTTGAGTGAAAAAGCGCTTGTGTGATACCAGCTTAAACTGCATGAAATCGTTTACAGTTGGCCAGGACATACTGCTAAAGCAGTTGTATAGTGTCCAAGAGGTTAAGGGGGGTCACTGGCTTGTTTTATCTTTCTCTCCTTGTTCTCTCTTTCCCTGGCTTGTATTCATTCGGCCTCATTCAGCCAACTGCTTTAAGACGTTTACTCCCATCCAGGTGTCGATATCTTGATGGCGAACTATAGCGAGCCAGCATTGTATGGAGTAATCCGGCTTCGCCGGAGAAATTTTTCTATCGAAAAATGTACAAATTTAGCTTGCTGTCAAAACAAAAATATATATATGCTGGCTCGCTACCGCTCGCCAGGAAAATATTTACACCTGGATGGGGGTAAATGTCTTAAAACAGTAGGCATAATGGGGCCGAATGGATACAAGCCAAAGAGAGAGGGAGAGCAAGAGAACAAAAGCGAGGTCTTATAATCTAAAAAAAAAAAATGAAAAATATGAAACCACTATGTCTCTGCATTATATTTAGACCAAATTCATATAATTAGCACCATATAATTAGCACCATATAATTAGCACCATATAATTAGCACCATATAATTAGCACCATATAATTAGCACCATACTTCACTCTAACATCTTCAAAACAACCGAGAAAACTTGATGGGAACTTTGCAATTTACCGTCAGTTGAAAAGAAACCGGGTCTAGTTAACCTTGTGGGCTATTAACACTTATTATGGTATTTTGTTTCATTAAGGGGAGGCAGACCGTTTTTCTGGACTCCCTTCTCCCTAATGTTTAGCCCCACTAGTTTTGAGATTATAAGATGTTCGGCCCATTAGTTTGGCGATTTTAACACCTTTCGCCCCATTTTCTTGTCAATGTTAAGACCTTTCGTGCCATTTAGGTGTCGATTATTTCCTGGCGAGCGATAGCGAGCCTGCAATTTTAAGAGGCGGCCTTCGGCCGGAACATTTTTCTACCGAAAATTTACAAATTTATCTTGAAGGGGGTGTTTTTCTAAGCTTGATGGAAGTCTAGGGAGGAAACTAAAAAAATATATGAATAAATGAATTAGTAGATCAAGCAAACGGCCAGTCGCCCCTTGATATTTAAGGATTTAGCTTGCTTGTCCCTCATACCTAGTCCCATTTGTTTTGAGATTTTAAGACGTTCGCCTAATTTTTTTGCAGATTTTTAGACCTACTGCCTGTAATTAAGGAGGGGAATTCTTCTACCTACAAATGTACAAATATATCTCCAAAGAGGGTCTTGGCCATGTTTTATTAAGCTTGATAGAGGTCTAGGGAGCAAACTAAAAAATCCCCCAAAGACAAAATAAGATAAGTCTAGGGTATTAACACAATACATATCACGTTAAGGAAGCCTGTTAGGGCAACCCTATATCTTTCGTCTATCTATCTATCTATCTATATGCTCAAGCCCAATCCCCATTTTGGGGGTAGCCGACTCAAGACTTATCTTTCGTAAGTTTCATAAAATCGTCTTAATGTAGCTGAAATAAACTAGAAAAAGGACGTCACCGGTACTAAAAGAGTTAAGCAGGGGGCAAATGACAGGTGATATTAACTCTTCAACAAAAACACAAAACCGTTATATAATCTGCAAGTCGTGACATTGAGGCTAATACGGCTACCAGGAAAATATGTCGACGTATGTTATTATTGGGCTAGTTAGGATTGTGTGTGTGTGTGCGTGTGTGTGCGTGTGTGTGAGAGAGAGAGAGAGAGAGAGAGAGAGAGAGAGAGAGTGTGTGTGTATTTGCGCGAGAGCGTGAGAGGTCTAACTTAATTAAGTGTGTGTCTGTACGTGTGTGTCTGTACGTGTGTGTGTGTACGTGTGTGTGCGAGAGCGTGAGAGGTCTAACTTAAGTGTGTGTCTGTACGTGTGTGTGTGTGTGTGTGTGTGTGTGTGTGTGTGTGTGTACGTGTGTGCGTGCGTGTGCGTGCGTGTGCCTGTCTCTCTCTCTCTCTCTCTCTCTCTCTCTCTCTCTCTCTCTCTCTCTCTCTCGTATGCACCATCCATCCTCTCATTCACTCTACACAACTACGTACCCAGATTGCTTTCCAGATTATTTTGGATTTGTTTCCATTCACTATTTCTACCTCCATTAGGCTATTAAATCATACGTGTTTTAATTTTCGTTCTTCACACACACACACACACACACACACACACACTCACATACATACACACACGGACACAAACACACTCTCTCTCTCTCTCTCTCTCTCTCTCTCTGTAGTACGCATCTCCCTTTCATTCAGTATACTACCACGTTTTATATATTTTCCTCTTTCAATTGTGCCATTCTATATTTGTATCCTTTATTTTTCCTCAATGCGCGCTCTCTTTCTCTCTCTCTCTCTCCGTATTTTGTTTAATTACCCCTCTCTTTCTCTGACTGTATTTTGTTTTCTATAATACCCCCAGCCCCCCCCCCCTCTCTCTCTCTCATCAGCGACCCCCCCCCACCTCATCAGCCTACTGCCCCCCCCCCCCCCCCTCTCTCTCTCTCTCATCCCGTAGCAGCTCTGTATTGATCCAACCCCATACCTGCTCTCCGCTAATGTCACGGTAATTCAACAGCCAGTATCACAATTACCACAACTACCACTATTACCACAAATATCATCATGGAATACCACAACTACCACACTCATCATACTTACCAGAACTACCACTAATATCACTACAACCACAATTATCACAAATACCATAAATAAATAACTACTATCACTATTGCCACAATTGCCACACTTATCACACTTATAACAACTACCACAACAACCAAAATTTCCACAACTACCATCATCAAATGCCACACATAGGCCTATCACAATTACTACAACTACCAAAATTATCACAACGACCTCAAGGAATAATAATAATAATAATAATAATAATAATAATAATAATAATAGCCTATTTATAATAATAACAAAATAAAAAATAGGAAAAGTGGGGATTGGGCCTGAGCATATAGATAGATATAATTATAATAATAAAAAAACAATAACCCGTATTGAGTATATACAGTATATATTCAAGTGAGATTTCGATATTTAATGGAAATACAGTCAACTGCTATGTCTCTGCCTTATACAACTGACCCAGGTTCGAGTCCCGGTCAGGTCATATCGCAAACATATTAACTACCAGGTTTTCACAATGGAAAGCATTATTTCACTATTATATATCCGTAAAGTATAAGTTATTTATCCTCAATTGTACGAGTTCTATCCTTTTACCTATATTATGGCTACCATTAGACCTAGACCATTATAGTCAGTTTAAAAAGGGCCCCCAGCAATTAAAAGGCTTTGAACTATCCTACTTAACCGTCTTGGTAACGTAATGGTTAATGTGCGGAATTTCGGTGTGAGTATCCTTGGTTCGAATCCTTGGAGTTCCACATGTATTCAATAGTTTCATTTATTTCATAAATTAGGTTTATTTATAAGTTAATTGGTTGGTTGGTGATACTAAGAATGAACCCTTTTCACTACCACAGATCCGTCTAAGCTGCATAAAATCGTCTACAAATAGCAAGAATAAACTTCTAAAGATGTCGCCGGTACAAAAGGGGTTAAGATGAGAATAATGTAATATACTGTCAGCTGTGTACATATTGACTATAGTCTATTCGCTGTAAGTAGGCGAGGAATCATGAACTCTATTCTCTGTAACTCAAAAAGGGCTAGAGAAAATTGGCTGTCAATTTCCACATCTGTTCCTTGACTGACTCATCCCATATGGTAGAAATAATAGCTCGATTACACTAGTCGTTTTTTATTTACAGAGGTTAGAGGTCATGATTTCTCTCCAACTTATAGCGAATAGACTATAGTATAATTATACCACAGTGATACCCATAATTAGAAATACATGGTGACCACAAGCACATCAAGACAATGAAATACGTGTTCAATGGGATGCACAATATTTTACATGTGAAATTGCAGCAATTTGCAATATATATAAATTTCCCAGCTACTGTCTTCATACAGAGGACGATCTACAATAACATTTTAGAGCTTTAGTTTATGCTATGAAGACTTTTATATATATATATATATACAGTATGTCTTCATTATTTAGACAAAAGCTCTAAAATTTTGCCTAAGATTCTACTGTATATCTCAAGGAATTAAAGGTTTTGAATATAGGCGCCACTCCTGACCCTATTCTATATTAAGTGTGCTAGCCTAATACTCCAGAAGGGCTGATTGCCTATGAAGTCCTCTCCTGATAGCGTAATGCATAAATGCGCGGAATTTCAGCGATTATCCTAGGTTCGAGTCCTTGGAGTGCCTCATGTATTTGTTGATTTCATTAATTGAGCTTGGAAGTAAAGTTGGTTGGTGAAAAAATATGAATGAACCGACTACTGTATAGCCATCAACGTAAACATGAAATAGGTGTTAATAAAAATAATAATCATACAATACAATGTTTGTTATACATTTTAAATGAGTTCCATAATTATCAGTGTATGCAAATATTATTTTTACCCGTATTTTGTTGTTCTCATATATATATATATATATATATATATATATATAATATATATATATAATATATATACTATCGTCTGATCGTCTCTTAATAGTTCAATTGAGATTAACAAACTTGGTTATCCTCAAATATTTGTTTCTTTTTATCGTTATGTCCTATCAATATTTTTTCAGTTTTCCTCTACCTTTCAAATGTTAGACATTTTGTATGCGTTTAATAATAATAATAATAATAATAATAATAATAATAATAATAATAATAAGACTTACCCCACATTTTATACATATACCTAAACATAATCTTACACCAATAATGCAATGGATAAATGCACTGAATTTCGGTGTGAGCATCCTAGGTTCGAATCCCTGGACTGCCACATGTATTTGTTGATTTCATTAATTGAGTTTAGGAGTAAAGTCGGTTGGTGGAGGTAACATAATCAATAATATCGCACAATTACCACAAACATCCACATTTTCACACACGGTTGCACACGGTAACATTCTAGCAATGGCTCCAGATCGATTTTAGCATTATTATTATTTGATTCCCTAGTTGTCCTTCAAATGTCATGCGTTTCATATGAATAATTGGTGCAATTGAGTTTTATATCAGCCTAACCTAACAACCTATGTTAAAAACATCACCTAACATAATGTCAAAATTAAAATGACCCGGTTTATAATAGGCCTATCATTATTATTATTATTTTTTTTTTAATAAGGATATATACAGATGAACGGAAATATTGCCAATGCCCAAATCGAGTTAGAGGCATCGCTAGAATTATTCCTCTTTTGTTTTATTTATATGATTTTGTAGGCTAAGCACCGAGCATGCAATGCATATCTACGCTGGAGTAGGAATACCCGGCTGATCCCATAAGAAGAAGAAGAAGAAGAAGCAACACTACAAACTTATATATAGAAAATGAAAGAACTTAAATGAGAAGAAGGCAGACAAGAAAGTAGAGAGAAGAAACAAGATTTCAGAAGACGGGATGAAAGAGTCAACAAACTGAGATATATTTACTTTTGTAGGCAAGTAGAGCACGTCACAAGAAGAAAAATAACAAAACCTCTCAGGGAAGTGCCGACGTTAAGGCTAGACTTCCCGAATTTCAACTGAACTGATATGCAAGCTTTTCTTAGTAGAGAATATATACTACATAGGATATAGAGCTTCCTTAAAGTTATCTTTTCTATGTATATTTTACACATTTCATCCAAGCTTTCTGGAAAAAAGACTCGGTTTATATTTACAATTGTCTTATAATACGAGTTGTTTTTTAATCTACTTCACTCTCATTTCACATATGTTGTTTTATTAAGATTAATTTACCATATGCTTCTCATGACCTAACCACCTCAAGGTGTTTCTCTCACACTCTCCAGCACGTCCACATACAGACCACAATGGTTTAGATGCTTATGTTCTGGGTGTGCTTTCCCGAGTTCGAATCCCGGGAGGACCATAATTATGCTTTCATTAGTTCATTCAAGTGCATTGGGGTTTGTAATTGATGATTAATGTTAAGAACGGGGTGTTACTTATCTCTCTCAATGTAATTCCTCGATCACTTTTCAGGTAACCCATTTCGACCCCTTAGTCATTTCGATTACAACTATTTCTTATCGTGCAAATAACATTCAGCTTTAAGAACAACAGCAACAAAACTAAATAATAATATTAACCAAATAGCGTGACAATAATGAATGAAAGACTAATACAAACAGACTAATGAAGATTACAAACAGTTAGCCTACCTCCCCAATAAGGAAAACAAACATAGCAACTTAATTAAGGAAAACAGTAATAACTTAACAAAGCAAAAATACCAACAACTAAAATAACAAATCAGTAATGACGATAGCAACACATTTAATTAAACAGAACATAAGTAATGCAGCCAATTAGTTTTATAGCCACACTCTAAAATATTATATCAACAAATGCATGGCCAGATTGAATGCATACAATTATAATACAATGTGTCTATGTTTACCTACAGTCTCTAGTAAAAGTTTGTGAAGCATAGATAGTAGTTTTGATATTTTCAGATGGAACATTATGGGAGCTTAATTTGTGTTACTACTACTACTACTACTACTACTACTACTACTACTATAAATAATAATCAAATATTAAGAATAATTGTAATTATAATAAATATACAACAATAAATATGTCAACGGTACCAATAGACTGGAAGAGTGCATGTATTGTGCCGTTGTACAAGGGGAAGGGAGATCGGCAGGAGTGTTCAAGTTATAGAGGTATTAGTTTATTGTCAGTGGTTGGAAAGCTGTATGGCAGGGTGTTGATAGAGAGCATAATAAAGTGTACGGAAGTTGCAATAGGAGAAGAACAGTGCGGTTTTAGGAGGGGAAGAGGGTGCGTGGATCAGATGTTTGCAGTAAGACAGTTATGCGAGAAGTATTTAGAAAAGCATAAGGAGATATTTTGGGCTTTTATGGACTTGGAAAAAGCGTATGATCGTGTGGACCGTGAAGCAAAAGGTAGGTTTGCGACAGGGTTGTGTAATGTCACCATGGCTGTTAAATATGTTTATGGATGGTGTGGTGAGGGAGATGAAAAGGAGAACTATGGGAAGAGGATTGGGTTTAGTAATGAAGCCATAGAACTCTTAAATTCTGATCTAAATACTATTTCCAATTGGGGCAGAGAAAACCTTGTTAACTTTAATGCTTCCAAAACCCAATTTCTCCATCTATCTACCCGTCAGGATCTCCCAGCGGACTATCCCTTATTCTTCAACAATACAAAAATCAACCCTTCATCTTCTCTCAATATTCTTGGTGTCTCTTTTTCTTCTGCTCTCATTTGGAAGGACCATATTACCAGTCTTGCTAAGGCAGCCTCCCAGAAGCTGGGTGTGCTCAACCGCCTTAGGGGGTTCTTTTCCCCTGCACAGCTTCTTGCTCTGTAAAGGGGCATAGTGCGCCCTTGTATTGAGTATTGTTCACATGTGGGGAGGTTCCTCTCACACCGCTCTCCTAGACAAAGTTGAAAGGAAGGCCTTTCGTATCATTAACTCCCGTCCACTCACCAACTCTCTGCAATCTCTCTCTCTCCGCCGCAATGTTGCATCTCTCTCGCTATTCTATCGCTACTATAATAATCAGTGTTCCTCAGAGCTATCCCAGTGCATACCACCTCCTTTACGTAGGGCACGTGGTACCCGTCTTGCAACTCAATCCCAACCCTACTCTGTGCAACTCTCCAACCCAAGAGTGAAACGTTACTCTCAAACTTTCTTCTACTCAACATCTGAGCTCTGGAACTCTCTCCCAGAATCAGTCTTTCCCTCTTCCTATGACTTAAATTGCTTCAAACTCCGTGTGTCCAGGCATTTTGGCTCGAACGTCCCTTGATTTTGGCCCTGTCACTCTTTCAACTATGGGGGAGGCACTCGCTATAGGCAGTTATGCCTTTTGCCTCCCTCAATCACATAGAAAAAAGAAAAAAAAAGTAGGAAAGAATGGTAGAGATTGGGAGTTGAATCAGTTGCTGTTCGCTGATGACACAGCATTGGTGGCGGATTCTGATGAGAAACTGCAGCGGGTAGTCAAAGAGTTTGGTGTGGTTTGTGGAAGGAGGAAACTGAAGGTGAACGTCAATAAAAGTAAAGTAATGGTGTGTAATAGGGGAGAGCATAGGGTGAATCTAGATGTGAGGCTGGATGGGGAAATATTGGAACAAGTAGAGTGTTTTAAATATCTAGGAGGAACGATAAGCAGGAGTGGAGGTATGGAAGTGGAGGTAAAACAGAGAGTGTGTGAAGGAAGGAAGGTTTTCGGAGCAATGGGAAGTATGTGGAAGACGAGAAATCTCTGAGTGAAAGTAAAAAGTGCACTGTATCAAGGAATTGTTGTGCCAACAGTGATGTATGGGGCTGAGACATGGGCTCTGAAGAAAAAGGAGAAAAGAGGGTTGGATGTGATGGAGATGAGCTGCTTGAGGAGTATGTGTGGAGTTACTCGTAGAGACAGATTGAGGAATGAAGAGATACGTAGGAGAGTGGGGCAGCAGGAACATTTGTCAGCCAGAGTGGACAGAAGGGTGCTGAGCTGGTATGGTCATGTTGAACGAATGGGAGATGAAAGGCTTACAAAGAGAATATGTGAGTCAGGTACAAGGGGAGATAGAAGGGCAGGAAGACCCCCATTGAGATGGAGAGACTGTGTAAGAAAGGCTTTGGATGATAGAGGAATGACTATAGATCAGGCAGGGGAAGTGGTGGTGGACAGGAGTGAATGGAGAATGCTTGTGAATAGTTGAGTGAACACGTGGTCATTTGGAGTAAGGGGTCGGGCGCAAGTTGGACTAGATAATAGTCCATCAGGCGCCTGGCCCGGGGAGACGATTAATATGAAGGGTGTGCCTGGAAGTGTGGTGTACAAAGGAGTACAAAGGAGTACAAAGGAAATCAAGCAACAACAGATCTAGTGACCCTTCTAGGCTGCTTGTCCTCCAAAACACTGAGGATCAAGTGTCCAAACAGTGGTTTAGAGTGGGTAAGGGAACATTGGAAAGGGAACTACTGCCCTGCCACTAACGTGGCAGGACTAGGAAGTTAGTAGGGGACATATGGGTTAGTAACTGAGGGGAGGATAAAGTTATTCATTTACAAACGCAGTCAGTCGCGGGTTTGATGCGAGATATTTGTCTAGGCGGAATTTAAATGGATCAACGGTGCTGCAGTCTATAACGTCTCGGGGAAGCCCATTCCACAAGTTGACAACTCGATTGAAGAAGAAATTCTTAGATTCGTGCGAGTTAAAAGATTTACCAATAATTTTGCAACCGTTTCCCCGCGTGTAATTAGATTGGTCGATAGTGAAGTACTTACTACAGTTCATATTGTCGATGCCTTTGATGATTTTGAACACTTGAATTAAGTCGCCTCTTAATCTGCGCTGGGTTAAAGGAAATAGATTTAATTCTCTAAGACGCTCTTCGTATGGTTTGTTCTTTAGGCTAGGTATCATTTTGGTAACTCTACGTTGAACTCGTTCTAGCTTGTTTATATCTTTTTGGTAATAAGGGCGGGCTTATTACGTGGGTTTATTACGTGGCTTATTATGGTGGGAGGGCTTGTGGCTTTGGCTCCGCTGCATGTCTGCCTGCCAAGATCGGAACCTCTCCGGGTGGTCAGGGGCCGGGGGAGTGCTGGAGCGACCTTGGTAATCCTGGTCTCTGGGTCTTCTCCTTGGTGACCTGGATGTGTGAGAGTTTGTGTTTTTTATCTGTGTTTATTTTTTGTTTTATGTTGTTTTTGTGTTTTCCCTGTTCTTGCTCTGTCTTGAGTCGGCTACCCCCAAAATGGGGTTTGGGCCTGAGCATATAGATAGATAGATAGATACAACAAATCTGATCTCTTATAACTAAAGGTTATAACTATGATTACCAACTAAATGTTTCTAAAAACTAATTATCACAGCTCAGCTTTGATGAGTAAGGGAGTTGGTTAATATATATATATATATACTGTATAACAATTTTTTTTTATACAAATTATAGATGAGAAAATAGACAATAAACACAAAATACATATACGAACGGCAACATAAAACTATATAAATAGACAAGAATACCAGGCTAGGGAAATTATATCAAGAAATGCGAAATGTCAGGAAGCCAAATGGAAAACCAGAGAGCAAAGGAGAAATGTGAAATCTGGGAAAGGTAAGTAAGCAAAAATAGATTAAGGGGAGGAAGACCGTTTTTCTGGACCCCCTTCTCCCTATTGTTAAGCCCCATTAGTTTTGAGAATAATACGTTCGGCCCATTAGTGTGGCGATTTTAACACCTTTCGCCCCATTTCGTTGTCAATTTTAAGAACCTTCGTGCCATTTAGGTGTAGATTTTTTCCTGGCGAGCGATAGCCAGCCTGCAATTTTAAGAGGAAGCAGCCTTCGGCCGGAAATTTTTTCTACCGAAAAATTTACAAATTGATCTTGAAGGAGGGTCTTGGGGGGAGTGTTATTTTATAAGCTTCATGGAGGTCTAGGGAGGAAACTAAAAAAAAATATACCGGTATGAATAAATGAATTACTAGACCAAACAAACGGCCAGTCTCTCCTTAAATTCTTAAATGCTCAAGTTCTCGTGGCCCCTAACTCCTGTAACTCAAAAAGGGCTAGAGCAAATGACCTGTAATTTTCCATGCCTATCATTGTTATGACTAATGCCTCTCAAATTGTAGATTGTTCATTAATTCAATTGATTCGTTAATTAGGTTTATTTGTAAGTTAATTTGTGGGTTGTTGATATAAGGAATACATTAGCTTGATTACGCTAATGCATTTTCAGAGGTTAAAGCCGGTATCACACGAGCGCTTCTTCACTCAACATTTGTCCTCAACACTGATCTGGCAGCTTATGAGGTAAACATTTGCAATATTTCTGTTACCAAAATTCATCTACCATCAGTCTAGTTTCCGATACCAGTGCAAAATATTACAGAATAGTTGCCAGAAAAATGTTGATCATCGAATGTTGACTATAAAAGCTCTCGTGTGATACCGGCTTAAGGCTCACGATTTATGGACAGCCTATTTGGGACAGGTATAGTGTCCATTCATATTAGTTTATTTGCATAAGGGGGTAGTGCTTGGGTTTTTGAGTACATATTTATTTATTAACTTTATTTTTTAGTTTTCTCGCTAGACCTCAATCAAGCTTTAAAAAACACCCCCTTGACCCACTTTCAAGATAAATTTGTACATTTTTCGGTAGAACAATTTCCCGGCCAAAGGCCGTTCCTTCTAAAATTATAGTTTCGCTTTCGCTCGCCAGGAGAAAATCGATACCTAAATGACACGAAGGGTCCTAGTATTTACATTAAGAATGGGGCGAGAAGTCTCAAAATCGCCAAACTAACGGAAGGAACTTCTTAAAATCACAACGCTAATATGCTAAACATGAGGGAGAAGGGGGTCCAGAAAAAGCGAGTACTACGCCCTTAAAGTTACACCACCTATACCCCCTCTCAAGATAAATTTCAAAATTTTTGGGTAGAAAATGTACCAGCCGAAGGGCAGTTCCTCTTAACTTACAGGCTTGCTATCGCTCGCCAGCTCGCCAGGAAAATACTGACACCTAATTGGCACGAAAGGTCTTAAAACTGACAGAAATGAGTCTCCTTAAAATTGCCAAACTAATTGGCCGAGTGTCTTAAAATCTCAAAAGCAATGGGGCTAAACATGAGGGATAAAGGGGTCTAGAAAAAAATCCCTTAAGTGGAAATCTCCCCTTAAATTACATGAATATAGGGGTGGCGAGACAAGGAATAATTTTGATCACTTCATGCTTCGAAGCAAGGAAAGGGACAGAGGAAGTAGTAGGGGTTGAGGAAGGGAACTGGAGGAGGAGATGAAGGCGTCGGGGCTTACCCAACATGCATGAGTTATACATTTTATAGTTTCTTTGTAGAGGAGGATGGACAGGACAAACACGGAAAATAGTTCCTTGCGCTACTGAATATATTTTATAAAACTGATGCTTCATTGCAGACCTATTAAAATTATCATTTACGTTGGCCTATGCATGGTGGGATAGATTCTAAATATACTGTATATACCAAATGCCATAACTAATTCCCTGCCCTGCTGTACAGAATACATGTCATGCTCTTCACTCTATAAAAAAAGTAACTTGGTAATTTATTTGTTTCCAGTAAAATTGTTATATTTTTAATGTGTAGTCAGACGAACACATCTTTTATTATGTTAAATTCCTGAAAACTACGAATTTTTAACGCTTATTTATGGTTTGAGAGAGAGAGAGAGAGAGAGAGAGAGAGAGAGAGAGAGAGAGAGAGAGAGAGAGAGAGAGAGAGATTTGATTGATTTAAGTTGCATATTTAGCCTACTTAACCCTATTTGGACCGAGGGGATCTTTTCCGACATCCCCTGTATTGCTCCAGTAGTTAGATTTCAAGACGTTTTACCCCTTTACTCTAACGATAATAAGACACCTCACCCAAGTCAGGTGTCGATTGTTTTCTGGGCGAGCGATAGCGAGCCTGTGACCCTATAGAATTATATTTCAAAAGCAACAATATGTCACCATGATCCCAGTGTGCTTAACTCGTTCCGTACCAGGGACGTCCTGTTCATCATATTCTGGCAACAATTAGACGATTTTACTAAACTTAGGAAGGACCTCTAGCAATAATAAGGCTTCCAACTATCGCAACCAACCCTTCTACCTACCCCAGATCCTTTTAAAGCAGCACAATATCGTCTAAATATAGCTAGAAGAAAATATAACACACGTCGCTGGTACTCAAAGGGTTATTGGAAGAGGACTGTGTAGGTGATAAGATAAGGATATTAAGAGAACCACTAGACTGTTGCCAGACGGTTTCCTGTCAGACTTCTGAAGTCATTATATATATATATATATATATATATATATATATATATATATATTGAGAATATATCACAAATACACGTGAGCCACTAAATGTTTCTAGTCTCTCAGTGGGGATCGAACCATCGACCATCAGAACGATAGCCGACGCTTAATCAATTACACCACGGCAGACTGCCGTGGTGTAATTGATTAAGCGTCGGCTATCGTTCTGATGGTCGATGGTTCGATCCCCACTGAGAGACTAGAAACATATATATATATATATATACATATATATATACAGACCACTCAAACCTAACGATCTCAGCAAGGTGGTCAGGACTTAATTCTAGAAGAGATAGCTAGAGTAAGGGGCAGTGGAAGGAAAGGATAGCAAAGATGAAGGCTCTCAGAGAGAGAGAGAGAGAGAGAGAGAGAGAGAGAGAGAGAGAGAGAGAGAGAGAGAGAGAGAGTAGTTTACATGGCTATTACGTAGTTATTACGAGTGGGCGTGTCTGTATGCATGAATGTGTGTGTAATTTATATGGGAATGTGTGTGCGTGAATATATGTGTGTGTGTGTGTGTGTGTGTGTGTGTGTGTGTGTGTGTGTGTGTGTGTGTGTGTGTGTGTGTGTGTGTGTGTGTGTGAGTGAATGCGTGAACGTGTTTGTATGTGTGTGAATGCGTGTGTACTAGTCTCCAAACACTCGAGATGGAAAAAGGATGTAGCCCACACTGTACACAGATTGTTGACGAGGAACCATCTTGGCCTGTTGTGAAAGCATATGTCTCTCTTCAAGTGCCTTTCATCGAGAGAGAGAGAGAGAGAGAGAGAGAGAGAGAGAGAGAGAGAGAGAGAGAGAGAGAGAGAGAGAGAGAGAGAGAGAGAGAGAGAGAGAGAGAGAGAGAGAGAGAGAGAGAGAGGAAAAAAATGCAGGTATTCCTTATCTCAGGCTCTTATCATCCAAGAGTGAGATATGGTCAACTGTTCCGTTATCACCAACCAAACACACACACACCTTAACTGTAATTTATTTTATTTTATATACTGTATATTATTTACACGCACACACATACCCAAGCAAACATAGGCCTACTTATCTTATACATACATAAAACTTCCCTATAACATCCAAATCAGTTTGCTTCAACTGCATGGGGAAGCTTACACATATGCTGATGCCAGGAAAAAAAAAAGAGACTAAAAACAGAAAAAGTGGGGATTGGGCCTGAGTAAATAGATAGATAGATACAATAGGAGTTGGTCCTGTAAAACATTCAAACCACCCCATCTTAACCCTTTCACGCAATTATGACGCAGCGGTTGCCAGATTAGCAATAAGAAATAGAGTTCTCTCAATCTTATAATTAGCTCTCCAAAATTAGTTTTCTGCCCACAGCTAACTCAAAGACAACTGCAGAGGTTGAAGTAACTAAACTAAAGGTTTCTAAATACCCCTGATGGTAACAAAGGCTTTAAAATATCCCCAATAGGCTCAAAATCGCGTCATATGTCGGAGAGGGTTAATATCTAATATTGGTTCAAAATGCTATGCTTAAGCTTGTTGTTGTATGGAGCTTTACTTCTACTTTTATCTTACTACTAATTAACCTTCTAACCTACTGTTTGTCCTGCCTGTTCTCCTATGCTAGGACTCACTCAAAAAGATACAACAAAACTGGCCGTTTGTTTGGTCTATTAATTAATTTATTCATATATTTTTTAGTTTCCTCCCTAGACCTCCATCAAGTTTAGAAAAAACCCCCCTAGACCCCCCTTCAAGATAAATTTGTAAAAAAAAATGGTAGAAAAATGTTCCGGCCGAAGGCCGGTTCCTCTTAAAATTGCAGGCTCGCTATCGCTCGCCAGGAAATAATCGACACCTAAATGGCACCAAAGGTCTTAAAATTGACAAAGAAATGGGGCGAAGGGTGTTAAAATCGCCAAACTAATGGGCCGAACGTCTTATAATCTCAAAACTAGTGGGGCTAAACATTAGGGAGAAGGGGGTTCAGAAAAACGGTCTGCCTCCCCTTAACCACGATATGCTCTCTCCTATCCTTACACATCCTAGCATTGATCTTTGCCCCTTGAAGCTCTGACGCGTTTTAGCAGTTTATTTTGGCTATTATAAGACGATTTTATGCAGCATAGGAAGGATCTGTGGGTACTAAAAGGGTAAATACTATCTCAATCAACCCTCTGACATTCATATACCGTTACTAATCTGAATAAAATCGTCTAATAGCAGCCAGAAAACAGAACAGAAACGCGTATTGGAGCTTGAAAGGGTTAACATTGTTCGCTGTGCACTCCTAAGCCATTGGGTTTGTTAGTTTCCAAGTTTGGGATCCATAAATCATGATCGTTTCTTAGTGTCAATACTTGGCCAAGAAAATTCCATTTATACACTTTCTCTAAATGTTCGATATAATTTCTACAGTAAGTATGCTATGTTGCACCTTACCATTGTACATAACTTTGGTTGTACTTCTGTTCCTTTTTAGACCTACTCCAAGACTGTCTTTATTGAGATCATTGAGCATTTCTTGGAGACATTCTGATTTATCTGCAAAGCTGAGATGTTTACGTTAATCACCATCAACATTAATTCCCTTTGATTCCCATGAAAATGTTCTGAAGATCCATTCAGGATAAGCTCTAAACTGCTTGGGTAAGGTTGTCTCCCTTCCTCATTCCTTTCCCAAACTTATCTTCTCTGTGTATTTGTGTAACCAAACCCCAACTGTGCCTTGTTATATACAATATCTCTAACTGTGCCTTGTTATATATATCTCTAGGAGTTTCATATATTCCTTGTTCATCCGAAGAGTTTGTTATAACATACATCTCTGCCGAATCGAACGCCTTTTCAACACTAGCTAACCAAAGAGGTAGGTCATCTTTGAGGCTATCTCTAATACGTGGTTCACTGTATGCAAGTGATCAGTATTTGAATACCCCTTCTAAATCCTGCTTGTTCCCGAGACTGATCATCACAAATTGTATCCAACCTATTTCAAAGTATCTAAGAAAACGACTTGTATTTAAATAACTGGTGCTGTAGTTGTGCTGGTGTGGCACTTGTGGTAGTGTAGTCATTGTGTTGGTGTGGTAGCTGTGATGGTATTATTTTATTTGTCGAGGTTTGGTAGTTGTGATACTTATGGTACTACGTTGGTGGCAAGAGAAAACAAAATGTTTCCCTAATAACGTCATTCATAAAAAAAAAAAAAAAAATGGAGGAAAATAGTTTGGAGATGCAATATGATACGAATCATTGCATAAATAATTAAAATCGAGATTATAGTAAATATATATAACTGCAATTGGCTATAATAATTGAATGCCAGTAATTAAATTATAATTAGAATTTGAAGATATTATTAATAGCTAAAATTTGAGGTTAGGTTTATAATGTTCAGGTTTCATAGTTTGTCATATATATAAATCAATACTGCGTACTCAGATATATTCAAATTACTCCTGTAGAATAGAATTTGTAATTGCAAGGCTGAATTTTAGTGGACGCGTGTATGCGAAGGAAGGTCTGGGTTCTCATGCCCAAAAGTGACTTCCCAAATTGACCAATTCCTTGAACGTGACGATAGTGCGTAGTTATATGTGCGATTAGTTTGCTTGGGAAACAGGTTAACTTGTTTATGTAGTAATGGACACCCTATGTGGTTGAATGTGTTCTTTTATTTATAAATTTGTATTTTGCTTAAGCGTAGTTTCCACAGCGATTTTGATTAGTTGTTTTGTCTTTTTACTGGGTTAGTCCAAGTTATGGTTTGTTTATTTTGCAAGTTTTACAGTTTAAATTGTCAAAAAGGGCATGGACCTCCGCACTTCTCACTGAAATGACGGGCATTACAAGTGTGCTAGACTAGTGTCCTATATTGAGTTATCTGCTCAACAGGTGGCGTTGTGTGTGTGTAAGTGTGAGAGTCCGAGTGTAGGGGATGAGACAGTGAAGCACGGGAACGAGGTGGCTTCAGAGATGGGGTCGTTTCGGGCCATGAGTGAGCACCGTGCCTCATGTGAAGGCAAGATGGCAGGTGCTCGTTGTACTCTACGTGCTTCACATGTCTCACTCCCTAGACTGGAACAAGACCTCACGGGCTTCACTGTTCATTGTAAAGGGGTGAATGTTAAGGCTCTCAGCCTATGCCCGAGAGGAAGTAAGTTGGAATATAGAAAAAAAAAAAAAAAAAAAAATGCTAGCACCTGATCACAATGGTCAAATTGGTTTACAATGGTTACAGACTACATAAACACCCATAACCATTCCAAGACTATAGTTGGCTACATGAAGTTGAATACAGTTCATGTTTCTGTACGAAAAAAGAAAAGAAAGATTGAACTGGAAGTTTTTATGTTAATGGAGTATGCTTAATCAACAGTTTCATTGCGAATAGCTCCTGTAAGATAACCTGTTCAGTACCAGGGGCGTCTTTCTTATCATATTCTGGCTGATATTAGACGATTTAATTCAGCGTAGGAAGGACCTCGAGCAATAATAAGGCTTCAATATATCTCAAACAACCCTTTTTAACTACCGCAGATCCCTCCTAAGCTGCATAATATCGTCAAAATATAGATTGAATAAAATATAGCACACGTCGCTAGTATTCAAAGGGTTAATCACACTAATGTTACCTCCATTCATATAATTTCGCCCTCTCTGGCCTGGTAGCTATTTTCATCTTGCAACTGCGCCTTAGCTGCAATTTATTGTTATATTTGTGTGAAGGAGACAACAATCAATGCTGCCTGTAACAAGTGTTCCCCCCAAAGTTGAAAGAGACATGGAGCCAAATTAAAGGTACGTTAGAGTCAACATGTCTGGACACACGGAACTTGAAGCAGTTTAATGATGCTACATGCAGATTGTTTATGCTTTTTACTCATACCTTAACCCTTTTAGGTGCAGGGCGGGCCAATTTCGATCCTCCCTGTTTTACTCCATTAGCTTGGAGATTTTAAACCGTTTTACCTCATTAGTTTGGCGATTATAAGATGCTTCAACCCAATAAGGTGTTGATTTTTCCTGGGCGAGCAATAGCGAGCCTGCAATTTGGGAGAAACCGGCCTTTGGCCGGAAATATTTTCTACCGAAAAATTTACATATTTAGCTTGAACGGGGTCTGGGGACGTTTTTTAGTTTGAAGGGGGTCTGGAGAGGCGTGTTTCTAAGTCTTGGGGGGTAAACTAAAAACTCATTGTTCAAAAAAGGCTAAAACAATTAAAACCCTCAATAATAATTAAACAAAACATCATAATAACCCCCAAGACGTTGCACCATATAGTGTTAACTCTTTATTTGTGGGTTTGGCGCATCAGCAGTGTGTGGCTTCCATGGACCCTTCCTCACTGCAGGATTCGAAACTGCATAATAAATCGTAGGTTTGTGCATATTTCTTTAACTGTCTTGATAGCGTAATGCATAAGTGCGCGAATTTCCAATGTGAGTATCCTAGGTTCGAGTCCTTGGAGTGCCACATGTATTTGTTGATTTCATTGATTGAGTTTGGAGGTGAAGTTGGTTGGTGGAAAAAAAACATAATAAGTAAGCTGAGGGTTTGGGAAGGACACCAGGCAAGATCACCAGGCGTGATGGTGTGCTAGCTAATTTTGACCACTTGCATGTTTTGGGCTATACGGAAGTTGGATCAATACACATCGATATAAATCAGAAATGAAACTATAATGTAGGTTTCTGATGGATGCAAAGTATGTCGAATTGGGTTTTATGTATTTATTAATGTAATGCAACCGTATTTTAGCTGGTAATTCTGCTAAATATCGATGTCTACAGCTCCAACTTCCTTATAGAACGAAACTCGCAAGTGGTCAATTCATGTGACCAACTGTACAATGACATTCCCTACGCACCTCACACACTGTACACATCAATGGACAGCTGGACTATACCCAGCTCCATGTTAGTGTGCCAAAACTCTTGAACATTAACCTCTATAACTCACAAAAGACTCGAGTAATTGAGCTATTATTTTTACCATTTGGGAAGGGTCGGCCAGGGAATTGGTGTGGCGATTTGCAGCCCATTTGCTCCGGCCCTTTTTGAGTAAAAGAGGTTACGGCTCACGAATACTGGACTACGAATTTGAAACAGGGTAGCAACACTTTCCGGAAAACAAGCTAGAATATCGAACGAAATACGAAATACCTCGGTGCCTTCAGACGATTCATTCGTCGATACCCACTTGAAGATCATGTAATCTAGTAGTATACAAATAGATAGTTTTAAGGGAGAAGGGTTTATTTTTTGGTCGATGATTTCATATATTTATATTTGTTGTTTAGTTTCCTCTCTAGATCTCCATCAAACGTAAACACACATCCATTAGATCCCCCTTCTACATAAATTTGTACATGATTCGGTAGAAAGAGACCAGTTCTTCCAACATTACAGGCTCTATCGTTCGCCAGGGAAAATATCGACACCTATGTAGCACGAAAGGTTTTAATATTGACAACAAAATGGGAAGAAAGGTCTTAAAATCGGCAAACTAATGGGGCAAACATCATACAATCTGAAACTAATGGGGCTAAAGGTGAGGTCAAGAAAAAAATCTCTCACGTGGAAATCTCCCATAAGATTACAATTCTTGGGTAACTAGGATATTGTCGTGGATAATGGCATTGAGAATGGTGTGTGTGTGTGTGTGTGTGTGTGTGTGTGTGTGTGTGTGTGTGTGTGTGTGTGTGTGTGGTTGGTCGCTGTTGGGGTCTACGGCCTTAACTGTTACACAATCTGATAACGCTATGCCATTGTCTGGGTGCCTGTCTGAACACACACACACACACACACACACACACACACACACACACACACACACACACACACAGTTTCTAGTTTCCTCCCTAGACCTCCATCAAACTTTAAAAAAAAAAAAAAAACATCCATTAGATCCCCCTTCTAGATCAATTTGTACATGTTTCGGTTTGTTTGTCGGTACAGAAGGAAACATGTCACGCCCCTGTAGGCCTGAATCTCTTTATGTGCGTTTTTAAGGGGACATGGGCCGGTTTTCTGGACCACTTCCTCCCTCATGTTTAGCCCCATTCGTTTCCAGATGTTAAGATGTTTGCCCCATTAGTTAGTCGATTTTAAAACGTCTTACAACAGTAGGCTGAATGGGGCCGAATGGTTACAAGCCAAAGAGAGAGGGAGAGAAAGATAAAAAAAGCGAGGTGGGCTCCCTTAATTGTGGACAAACACGCGATCTTTCCACCACTAACGCCATTATCATCACTATTATCATTACTACTACTGTTCCTTTTTCTATTAACCCCTTCTGTACCGGCGACCTTCTTTGTAATTTATTCTGGTAATCGATTTTATTCAGGTTAGGAAAGATCTCTGGCAATTAACAAGCTTCGAACTATCTCATTTAACCCATTTTACTACCTCAAATCCTTCTTAAACGACAAAAAATCGTTTAAATAGAGCAAGAATAAAACTAATAAGACGACGTCGGTAGAGAAGGGGTTAACCCATTCTGTACCGGCGACGCGATATTCATTGTCTTTGGAAGGATTTCTAGTAATGGAATAGGTAAGATTTCAACAAACATTTCGATTCCCTCATATTCTTTCCAAAATTCATTAAATCGTCTAAGTAAAAGAGAAAAGGCGTCATTCTGCTGAAGGGGATACTATTAGGCATTGATTTTCCTATTCCTGGCTCTTATTAGATAATTATATTCATATTAGAAGGGTTTGTGGAAGTCAGAGGGTTAATTGAAAAAATCCTTACATTTAGAATTCCCACAGATCCGTCCAATATTGTGTCTAATAGTAGTCAGAGATACAGTCTAAATGTGTATAGGCTATTTCAAAGTAGGTGAAAGTGAAAGGAAAAGAAGAGAGAGAGAGAGAGAGAGAGAGAGAGAGAGAGAGAGAGAGAGAGAGAGAGAGAGAGAGAGAGAGAGAGAGAGAGAGAGAGAGAGAGAGAGAGAGAGAGAGAGCGAATGAATGAATCAATGCCCTCTGAATGAGTGGCCCTTAACCTTCTGTTAGTTATACATTTTCGATATCAAAATTTTAGGAAATTAATACCTGTCCTCTATTTTGCATCGAACCTGAGGGCCTGAATATGGATGGTAAAAGCAATAATTAATAATATTATAATGTAAAACTTACAAAATAAACAAACCAAAACAGGGGCAAACACAATATAAAGACAAAAGAACATATCAAAAACACTATGTAATGATAATAGACTAATAGACTAACAGATAATAGACTAATAGGCCAGAGACTATGGCATCCGAGTGTACCTAGACAAAAGCCCTCCCTAACATGAACTAAGCTAACAAAGAGCAAACGAAGAACATGTACAGCTACTGAAAATTGTTTGTGAACTCCTGCGATTTGCTGTATGCAAGTATATCCATTTAGATTGATGTTCAGATAAAAAAAGCCATATATTAATAAATATATATTATGTATTTAAGTATATATAGCCGATTTGATCTGAACATCAAATTACATGGACATACTGTAGCCTACTTGCATACAGAAAAAGGTAAGAGCACACACATTTCCCAGTAGCTGTATATGTATTTAAGTATAAATAGCCGAATTGTAACTTACTTGCATATAGAACATTGCAATAGCACACGAACATTTCCCAGTAGCTGTACAACCCCTCTGAAGCCAAAACTAACGAAAAGCAGCAGAAGTCAGCGGAGTCGGTACAAAGGTGGGCTAATAGGGGATGATTCCAGAGTAGGCTAAGGAGGTAATGGTATACAATCATCCAGACGGGTCTACTGCGGTCTCCCATTGTCAACAGAAAACGGAAAATACGAGCTGGTTCCAGGAATATATAATGTTCCCTGTGTGTGTGTGTGTGTGTGTGTGTGAGAGACTTGGTATTTTCGTGACCGCATGCGTGTGCGTGTGTTTGCTCTCGTAAGAAACTGGCTGTAACTTAGTAGGCCTATATCAGTGTGTGTGTGTGTGTAATCTGTTATATTAGTTTGTATGTGTGTGAGATGAATTTGTCGTATGTATGTGTTTATGTGTTTATTTGTGTGTGTGTGTGTGTGTGTGTGTGTGTGTGTGTGTGTGTGTGTGTGTGTAAAAATATCCTTTCTTTGTGTGTTGGCATCCTTCCACACTCACTTGACACTCTCTCTCATCGCAAGCCATCGCTCCTATCCAGACCCAACAAGAAATATGTAAATTTTCCCAACGGCAGAGTTCGAGGAAATAGTGTTCTTCATTCTTCGAGATCCTCAAAGATTCGGTTAAGATCCAACGACAGAGGAAATCCAGGAAAAAAATAAAATAAAAATAAAATATATACATACATATTATACAGAATATTATTATTATTGGGATGGAATTTGTGCTGTACCTAGTATCAGTGCATTACCACAAGCCCACCGAAACGTCAATAAAATACCCTCATTGTTCCCTGATTAAATAGCACTGTATGAATATTCCCATATTCAAAATATGCTATAGGGGTGCAATGCCTGGTGAGTTATCTGCTCAACAGGTGGCGTTGTGTGTGTGTGTAAGTGTGAGAGTCCGAGTGTAGGGGATGAGACAGTGAAGCACGGGAATGAGGTGGCTTCAGAGATGGGGTCATTTCGGGCCATGAGTGAGCACCGTGCCTCATGTGAAGGCAAGATGGCAGGTGCTCGTTGTACTCTACGTGCTTCACATGTCGCACTCCCTAGACTGGAACAAGACCTCACAGGATTCACTGTTCATTGTAAAGCGGTGAATGTTAAGGCTCTCAGCCTATGCCCGAGAGGAAGTAAGTTGGAATATAGAAAAAAAAAAAAAAAAAAAAAATATATATATATATATATATCGGATGCTTCACGAGCGCCCTTTTGCACACCAACATCTGGGTATACCTAGATAATTTTGGGGTGTAAACATTAGCATTAAAGAGTCCGAAATAATATATAATATACCCTTCTGTAGGTAGGTTATATTGGTAGTTATAACCCATCTAATATCAGGCTAAAGCGATAGATTACTCAGTATATCAAAGTTATATATATACTGTATATATATATATATATATATATATATATATATATATATATATATATATATATATATATATATATATATATATACCTTAGGCCTCCATCAAGCATAAGACTAAAGGGAAAAGCAATCCCCATGACCCCCTTTCGATTTTTTTTTTTTTTTTCAGTAGAAAAAGTGTTCCGCAGTTTCTCTTAAATTACAGGCTCGCTGTCGGTCGCCAGGAAACAATCGAAGGCTAGTTGGCATAAATGAACACAACATTAACACATTTATGGAGCGGAAGGTCATACAATCGCCAAATTAATGGGGTAAACATCTTAAAATCTCACAGCTAATGGGCCCAAACATGAGGGAGAAGGGGGGGGCCAAGATAGAAAGCATTAATCTGTATAAATAATTCGTTGAATATACCTAAGGAAGGCGTCTTAACAATGAAATGGTTAAGTTGGATATGTAAGGGTGCTCGGTACCTTATGATTGCGATTGTATAGTCACATAGAAGCACAGTTGCCCACATAAGTTCTGTTCCTCTTTGTTTCTCTTCTATATCTATCTATCTATATGCTCAGGCCCAATCCCCACTTTTCCCATTTTTTATTTTTATTTTCCTCTATTTTATTATTTTTTTTTTTTTTGTATTTTCTTGGAGGTGGCCGACTCAAGAACAAGTGGGATAATTTGTGCCCTATTATTTTCCATAGGCGGCCTTACATATCATTATGCAGATATAGCTACCGGTATGTATGTTGATTTATGAAGGAAATTTTATACTTATTATTATGTTCCTTCCACCAACCAACTTCACCTCCAAACTCAATTAATGAAATCAACACATATATACATGTGGCACTCCAAGGACTCGAACCTAGGATACTCACATCTAAATTCCGCACACTTATGCATTACGCTATCAAGACAATAATGAAACCATGTTCATCATTAGATATTGTAGCATGTTACATTCGCAAATTAATCTTGAAGTTAAACTGAAATTAAATTTAAGAGGTCCAAGACTCACTCACTCTCCCTCATATTTTCTAAAAATATATATTTATTCAAAACTACAGTTCAGTATCGAATAATATATACATATTTTTTCATATCATTAACTTTTGAGCTATTTCTCTATATTTATTGTCTAATCATGATTATGAGGAGTAAAATCAGGTCTGACCATTGGTATGTTGTAGAGACTAGGTGACCATCCTCATTTAGGAAATACTTATGGTGAATGTAAACTGTGAAAAAACGTTTCTCTTACCAGAGATACGACACCACAACTATCACACCTCCACAATTACCACACCTCCACAACTACCACACCACCACTTCTATCACACCTCCACAACTACCACACCACCACAACTAGCACACCATCACAACTTCCACACCACCACAACTACCACACCTCCACAACTACCATACCTCCACAACTACCATACCTCCACAACTACCACACCTCCACAACTAACCCTCACCTAATTACACAGGAAAGCTTATTCTACCTGGCTAGCTTCATATGAATAAAAACAAAAGTGAAAACATAAGAAAACAAGAACCCCACGACTAAAAAATATAACTAAAAGTGAAACTGTTGTAAGGTTTACTTCAACGGATCTATAGTCCATTTATTATAGCTAGGCCAGAAACATCTAGCCTCTGTAATTGTCTGTACTACCTAGTTGTGTCATTGAGTGTAGCCTAGTTAGTTATGTAGAGCAGATTAACCAGACCACTGAGCAGTGTAGCCTAGTACTGAAAATAAACACCATGTGAGGAAGAGCACTTTTATTGACAACGTTTCACATTATAGCTTCATCAGGTCAATGCCATACACCAAACGATTTATCAATTCAACCATTTCTTTCAAGACTAGTACTGTTCAATCTTTCAAAAACCGACTAGATAAATATCTCGCCCCCGATTAACCCTTTCACGCATTTATGACGCAGAGGTTGCCAGATTAGCAATAAGAAATAGAGTTCTCTCACCCTTATAATTACCTCTCCAAAATTAGTTATCTGCCCACAGCTAACTCAAAGACAAATGAAGAGGTTGAAGTAACTAAACTAAAGGTTTCTAAATACCCCTGATGGTAACAAAGGATTTGAAGTATCCCCAATAGGCTCAAAATCGCGTCATATGTCGGAGAGGGTTAACTGCGTTTACAAACGAATAGCACCACTTTATACTGTGCTACCTTTTCTGTTTTCACATATAATCGATAATTTCATTACAAGCAGCCTTGTAAGGATCAATATGACTGTTGTTGCTTGTTTTCCTTTGCACTCCTTCTTATTGTGTAACTCAAAAGAACCAGAACAAAATTGGCTGTACAATTCCACACCTCTTCCTTGACTGACCCTTCCTAAATAATTGCACGATTAGCTCCACCACTAGTCGCTTGCGAGATAAAAAGGTTAATGTTCAAGAGTTTTGGCCTACATAATTGGAAAAGAGTATAGTATGCAATCTATACACCAAAATTCAAAACAAGAATATAGGATACTGTAAGAAATGTTGGATTTTACTCCCTATAAATTGCTTTCAAGTCGCTGGTCTCCCGTAGTTGTAGAATTTCAGAAATTGACATTTCCAGGCATACGCGAGCTTGATTTTACTGTGTACATTTTCTGTCCAAGACTTCCAAAAATATTCGCTTTTCTATTTCCTTTTCTAGTGATTTTGGGGCCATTTTCTTCCACTCATTTTGTATTTCACCTAATATTAGCCTATTATTATTAATTGTTTTTTGACCCGAAAAATATTATTACGCATTTAGACAGTTGATTTTGGCTATCGTTGTACGATTTTATACAATTTAGTAAGGATCTGTGGGAAATATAAGGGTGAAGACTATCTCAATTAACCCTCTGACTTCCATATATCCAACCCATTATGAATAATATCGTCTGATAATAGTTAGAAAACATAACAAATGAGTTTTCGGTACTTGAAAGGCTTTTAACACATTTTACAAATTCCAATTAAAAATTGATGTATTAAGAAGTGTGATTATTATGCACAAGAGATATATAGCACTATATTATAACTGGACACACACACACACACACACACACACACACACACACACACACACACACACACACACACACACACACACACACACACACACACACACACACTATCGAAAATGTCCTGTTTTCTTAGCAGGAAATAAATAACAAAATATATCAATATATGCCAAACAGTAATGCAACTCCCTCTTTAAGCCTTTTAGCACGGTGACGTAAATTTTGTCTTATTTTTGTTACCAATAGATGATTTTTCCTTAGCTTATAATGACCCTCTGGGATAAATACTATCCCCATAAAACATCTGAATTATTATTTTTTTTTTTCCACCAACCAACTTCACTTCTAAACTCAATTAATGAAATCAACAAATACATGTGGCACTCCAAGGACTCGAACCTAGGATATTCACATCGAAATTCTATAACATACTGTAGGTTCTTAATATGCATAAAATCCTCTAATGTTAGCACAAATATGAGGAATAATACGTGTCATTGTACTGAAGGCGTATACACTAAAATGTTAACTTACTTTAGCTTATAAAATCTCAATCCCCACCTCCCACCCCTCTCCCTCTCTCTCTCTCATGCAAATCCTTCCCTTCACGATTTCAAAGTTTCCTTCAGCATATATTGCAGATCCATCGTCCCCCCCACCCCCCTCCAACTCACACACACACACACTCTCTCTCTCTCTCTTACCAGTGTTGCTTGCCGGGGGTACAGCAGCGACCAGGGACAATTGACGACACCACCACCACTATGCAGAGACTTCGGGAACACCTCACCTGCGGGTGGAGAGAGACGAAAGGGACAGTTTAGAGTCGGTTTTGATGGTGTAATGGTTCGAGTGTTAAAGCCGGAATCACATGAGCCGTTTTTCGAGCAATTTTTACGGGCAATTATGGTCTGGCAGCTTCAAATATTACACTTTATCAGAATTCAGCCTCCAAACCTACTCTACCTTCAGTCTAGTTACCGATACCAGTGCAAAAAAATCCCTAAATATAAAGAGAACAAATTTGCTCATGGAAAATTGACAGAAAAATCGCTCGTGTGACAACAGCTTAAGATCGGTATGTGGGCTTGATGGTGTAATGGTTTGAGTGCTTAAGATCTGTATGTGGTAACCTAGGTTCGAATCCCGGGTGGATCAGATGCCTTAATTAATTTCATTGGGAGGTGTTTGGTGTTGGGAGTGAAACAAATATATTAGATAATTATTCTAGCTGATGGTAAAATAACTCCCTGGCCGACTGATTTCTCGATACTTATATGGAAATACATAAAACTACTATGTCTCTGCATCATATTACCCCTTCTGTACCGGCGATGTATCTTATATTTATTTGTACCTACATTTAGACGATTTAATGAAGCTTAGGAAGGATATATGTTAGCTAAAAGGATTAATTGAGATAGACTGCAGCCTTTTCACTAGTAGACGTCCTTCCTAAGCTGAATAAAAACGTTTAATAGTTGTCTCAGAATATAATGAAAAGGACGTCGCCGGTACAGAAGGCGTTAACACGAAGTTTTCAAAATTAAGACCATATTTCGCTACCATAATGTTCCTAAAAATCGAATGAAGATACGGACATAGATAAAAACTAATGTCTTTGCATAACATTTACACTAAGTTTTCTAATCAACCCGTACTGTACCAGCGACGTGTTATAAACATAATTCTTGTTATATTTAGTCGATTCTGTGTAGTTTAGGATGGATCTGTGGTAGTAAAAAGGATTAAACGAGACGGTTGGAACTTCGAAGCCTGTTAATTGCTAGAGGCCCTTTTTAAACTGAATATACACGTCTAATAGTGTCCAGAATATAATGAAAAGGACATCACTGATACTGAATGGGTTAAGAAAATGTTTCGCCACAAAAATGTTCGTAAAAATCGAATAATGAAGATACGGACAAGCCAATTTACCATCCGCTGGAAAAATACTAACTATAGATGGGATAGAAGAACTAAAACAAGAAATCTCTAGAAGTCCGTAGAATTGACCAGCTAAAATACGGTGGTAGTAAATCTAGATACATTAAACCCAATTCGACATCATTTCTACCCACCGGAAACCTACATTATCATAGCATTAATAATTAATTACAATGTTTACGGCTCCAACTTCCTTACTGTCCGATATTCACAAGTGGCCAATTACTAACTCTTCACCTGCACCCCACATCAATGACTTCACCTACCTGTTCTATACTATAGCCGGTATCACACGAGAGCTTTTATAATCAACATTCGACGATCAAAAAATTTCTGGCATAATTACTGGAATATTTTGCCCTGGTATCGGAAACTAGACTGATGGTAGATGAATTCAGGTAACCGAAATATCTTAAATGTTGACCTCATGAGCTGCCAGACCAGTGTTGAGAATAGATGTTGAGGAAAAAAGCGTTTGTCTGACAACGCCTTAAGTGTTTACAGCAAGGCCGCTTCTTGAAAACATAAGTCTAGTTTCAGATTCCATAATAAGAGCCTAAGAAATTACGAGCAAAAAACAACTTACTCCACGAATATTGCGCTCGTGTAACATCGGCTTTTCCCTTGATTAGTGTTTCGGAGAGAGGCTATTTTTTTCGTTAAAATAGACTTCAGAGGCTATCAACCCTTCAGAATTATTGAGCCAGCACACTGTAATTCAAGAATACCGTGAGGTCTGGAGTTCCCCTCATCAAAAGCTACAGTCCCCTGAAACGGGTGCCTCAGTGCGATTAATAATTAAAGAAATTTTAGTTGAATGTAACGAAGGTATCTGAAATTGATTGATGGCTGGAGAAAAGTTGGAATGTAGAGCCTCATGTCATACATTAATATATATTTTTACTGCTTCAATGAAAGTAATCTAATTTCCGGAGATAATTCCTTGATCAATTATATTAATGACCCTAGTCTCTGGGTCTTCTCCTAAATGACCTAGATGTGTGTGAATTTGTATTTTGTTTTTGTATGTTAATTGTTTTATGTTGTGATGTCCTTATTCGGGTTCTGTCTTGAGTCCCCCCCCCCCACTTCAAAATAAAAGATAAAAAGGTAAGTGGGGATTGGGCCTGAGTATATAGCTACATACCTGTACATACATACATACAATTTCATTATTTTATTGATGGTCCAACAAACTTTAATTTAGCTTGAGGATTTGGTTAACACTGTCTGGCCTGACGTCTTGAGAATTATTTTGCTATTTTTTTTTTTTAAATTTTATTGAGGATTTTACTTGCCTTTTTTCATTTTCGAGCAATTCAGTTTAGTTTGTCCCCTAGGTTAAAACACACAGACAGGGAATCTAGTAAAGCCAGTATCACACGAGCGCTTTTTCACTCAACATTTATCTTCAACACTGGTCTGGCAGCTTATGAGGTAAACATTTAATATGTTTCTGTTACCTAAATTCATCTATCTTCAGTCTACTTTCCGATACCAGTGCAAAAAAAATAAGATCCTGTGTAGCGGGTGGAACTGTTTTTCAGATGCCTATTTACTAAGAAACATTGAACAATATCTTTAACCTAACCTAACCAAAACCTAACCTATTATATTAGTGGACTATTTATGAATGTAAAATGTAAACAAATATTGTAACATTACCAAATTATTGAGATATATGTATAGGTCCACCCGCTACACAGGATTATACCATGAGTTTAGGTTAACAAAAAATACGTGATACTTATTTGGAAAGGGCTCGTCGCTTTATCATAAATAATTTAGTAGGGACAATGCAGTTCTATTTAATACTCATACTGTACTCATGTATAATCCACTGTGGGAGAATAATTTTGATCACATTAATATAATCCGATATTACCGGAAATTTGTATTATCACTTCCTGCATCCCACTTTGGAATTATAACTAAAACCATGGAAACTCGCATTTCTCTAAATCAGGAAGAATAAACAAGGATAATAATAGTGCGAGCCTTTTCCCTATAATTATCAAACGCCTTCCTAGACTTCCTTCAAAATAAACTAAAAACTGTTCACCCAGATCCTCTTCAAGCTATATCTGTGCGTGTTTTCAATAGACACATGTCCTGATCGAAGGGCATTTTTGTCTAAGCTACAGCCTCGCTACAAAAATCGACACTTGAATGGAGTGAAACGTCTTTATTAACGGGAACCCAATGGGGTGAAATGACTTAAAGTCTCCAAACTAATGGAGCAAAGCAGAGGAGATACAATATAGAACTCCCTCGAACCAAAGTTACAAAAGATCGTGTGGCAGCAAAGAACACAATACGAGCAACAAAAGACTATAAACTTTGTTCTATTAACCCTTCACAACCATTACGTAATTTTCATCATATGCTGGTTACCATTAGACGACTTTAATTTGTTAATAATCTTCCTCAGCGACTCAAATGGGTAAATACGATCTCAATAAGCCCTCTAAATAACATAGATCCTTAAACTGCATAAAATCATAACATTTTAGCCAAAATCAAAGGTAAAAAAGCGTCATGGTGCTGAAGGTGTTAATCCCTTCTGTACCGGCGACGTCTTTGTTATTTGATTTCAGCTGCATCTATACGATTTTATGAAGCTTAGGAAGGATATACGGTAGCTAAAATAATGAATTGAGACAGTCTGTAGCCTTTTATTGAGTAGATATCCTTCCTAAGCTGAACAAAATCGTCTACTAGTTGCCAGAATATAGTGAAAAGTACATCACCGGTACAGAAGGGGTTAAAGACTTTTAGATGAGGATTTTGAGCATATGTAAATAAATATGTATAATACGGTGTCTCACATGCGGGTTTCCGTTACATTTTACCTGGCAATTGTTGCTTACCAGCTTCAGAATCCCCAAATATTACTTTTGGAGGAAGGGTAGGCTACTTGGAAGTCACACACTGTTGATTAAGGCGATTTTATGAAACTTATTAATGATAAATGGTAACTGAAAGGGATATTTGAGATAGTCTGTAGCCATCTTATTGGTAAATGTCCTTCCTAACCTGAATAAAATATGAAGGAAAGGATATCACCGGTACTGAATGTGTTAACAGTAGATGAATGGATAAACTGGAGACTATAGGCTGGCTGGTGCATAATATATACCAACGAGCACCAGTCTTGTAAACGATTACAATCTTTCCTCACATAATATAGAGCACTTGTCACTCTTTCAACTCTAGGGGAGGCACTCGTCACAAACAGTTCTGCCTTGTGTCTAACTCATCCACATAGAAAAACAAACAAACATATATTTAACAAATACTTCCTAAGTAGGCCTATGAAGTAGAATACTCACAAATCACACCACACATGGCGGTAACATCCTCACTCCAATAACTCCAGACTATGACTGAAAATGAGGGTATACAATTTGTGCTCAGCCACTAACTGAACAGAATAATAGTTCAGATCTCCAACATGACGAATAGCATACAGACGCATATGCCCAACAGATGGCAGTGTAAAGTACTATCTCAAACCAAATGTATGGTTTACTAAGAAGCTCATCAAGCATGATCAACCTTGTAATTTAAGAATGCTTAATGACTCTCCTGTACTATTATATGACAAACTATAATATGAACATTGATATAAGTAGCTTGCAAATAGGTTAAGTAGCCTACAATACATCGATCAAGGCTGTGTAACAAAGTATATGCGTGGTCAGGATTTTCTAGACAAACTCTCAAACTCTCAGTCTGTCTCAATAACTTGATCTCGGTATGTTCGAGTCATCAAGAAGCAAATGATTGAGCCCTAAAACTTACAGTATTGTACTGTACGTCTCACTTCTCCGTTTGGTCTTCGTCTGTCCAATTGCTCATCTTTCCTACTTTACACCAGCCATTTGGACTGGATTCCCTCACTCTCTCTCTCAAACCGGGAAATTATATACAAATTATCATACATCCCTCCGAGTATTGACATCACTATCCCCCCTCACCAAGACGCACTCCCACAACCCCAACCAACCATTTACCTTTATTCCAACAACCAATCAAATACGGAAGTAGACCAGGTTCATTTCCGAGATCTCGGCATTTGCATTTGAAAAAAATAAAAAATAATAATAATAATAATAATAATTATAATAATAATTGTCATATATGATTACATTATATAGTACACATTATAGTGTATATATTACAACTATTAAACACTCACTAGAAATGCTCAGAAATTAAAAATAACGAGCCGAAATTATGTTCATGCGATCGAATATTCGTCGATACAGTGCATTTAACAAACACATTTGTTGTAATTATGGAATTACTGTAGTAAATTGAAGTACCCAGACAACTGTAGGTTACACCAGAGGAAATGGTTGCAGGATTGTTGGAAAGCCTTTTCATTTACATGAGGCAAAGCATTTCTTTTTTCAATCGAGTGGTATACTAATGGAATGGTCTACCTAGGAATGCTATTGCATATTTTACTGTCCAATACTTTAAAAGGCGATTTGATAAATATCTAGCTCTTAACCACCCATTATCCAATTACCCAATTACAAATGAATAGTTTCCCAACAATGTGTTCCTCGTTATTGGTTAGGTAGGTTAGATACAAGCAGCTTCGTATGGATCAATATATAAGTTGTTGCTTGTTTTCCTTTGTACTCTTTGTATCTTTGTACAAATTTATATCTTTCTCTTTCTATCTCTATCTCTCTCTCTCTCTCTCCATACACCTGTTTATACCCCCCCCCCCCCTTCCCTCCCACACACACACACCTGTATACCTTCTGATGGACAGGTATATAGATTTAATTACCACAGGACAGGACTGGCATTCCACATTAGGCAATTGACAGCCCCACCACGCGCTATTTTAGTCTTTATGTGATTCCCAAAATGTGTAGAGATATTATATAGAGTTTTAATGAGATTTTATATATGCATAGTGCTTCCTGGAAAATGTAATACGTAATTGGAATTTCAGGTAAGATACTGTTATACATTATTTATCTTTTGTTCACCAGCCAACTTCACTTAAACTTAATTAATTAAATCAACAAATACATGTGGCACTCCAAGGACTCGAACCTAGGACACTCACACCGAAATTCCGCGCACTTAAGCATTACGCTATCAAGACAGTATCAAGACAAATTTTGGAAATTATAATTTATTTCAGAGTTTTCATGGGATGTAACAATTCTGGAAAATTAATTGCGTGTTTGAAATATCAACTAAGATACTTTTATGCCTGCTTTAGGAGATTATAGTTAAATTTTACAATTTGCATGGGATTATGTATTTCTTGAAAATTAATTGCGATATGACGAATCACTATAGACGTTATCAAAATATCTTAAACTTATATATATATATATATATATATATATATATATATATATATATATATATACAGATAGATAGATAGATACACACTTTTTGCATAATGTATAAGAAATTCATTTAAATATGCAGAATTGAAAATAAAGGTATGGATAACATCCTTGAATTGAACAAATACTTATCCAAATATATGTGTCTATCTGTATTAACCTCGCTTAATTTCTGATCACATTAGATTTATTATAATCTAAATTGTATTAATTTCACCACAACACCAAACACCTACAATGAAATTAATTAAAGCATATAATATGTTATCCACCGGGATTCGAAACTGGAAGGAATCAGAATATACTCCCTAACTCCTTAACGATTATATAGTGAATTTTCTTGCAAGTCTATCCCACTCATTTTTCTTCCATGCATAACAAATTAATCATGGGGTGCATGTGAATTCATGTGGCCAACTGAACATGACATAGTGACATCAAACACCCTGGACACCAAAGCATGACTGCATTTCTTCTTTTCTCTGTCCCCCCCCCCCCCCCTTTCTCTCCCTCCATCATCCTCCCCTCCCCCTCCCGTCTCTCCAGCATACTTCCTCCCTCCCTCCCTCCCCTCTCTTTCTCTCTCACTGCCAACAGGTTATTCTCTCTCTTTCACTATCTTTCTTTTCTCTCTCCTACCCGTTCTTCCCTGGCATCTGGCTTTCTTCCCCCACTCTCTCACACTCTCTCTCTCTCCTGCTGTCACACTTCCTAGCTTTCCCATTCTCTCCCTTGCCCAATCACACTGACTATATATATATATATATATATATATATATATATATATATATATATATATATATATATATGTGTGTGTGTGTATATAGTATTTGTATTATGTAAACATAATAGATACATATATAGATTGATAATTATAGGTAAACATATACAAAACTCAAGTGACTGGAGTCCTCGAATATATAGGGCTCCAGGCCTGACGATCTCCAATGAAGCAACTTAGTTGAGCCCGAGAACTTTCAGTCTTCTACTGTACTTCTCACTTCTCAGCTTGTTCTTCCTTTGTCCAATTACTCTTCTTTCCTATATTACACCAGTTATCTGGTCTGGATAGTTTTGGCTTATGGATTGCTGGCTTAGCATTCCAGAAGGGTGGATAGCCTATGCAGTCCTATTTTAACTAACTATACATAACTATAGATATGTAGCAAGATGGAGAGACGAGGAAGGCATGCATAGATATTAAGTAGGAAGTAGCAGGGAAAAATAGTCATGCACATAATATATGCATGCAGGGCATGACCAGTTGACCATTATCCATGCTTCGTTCTGTGTGTTCCCAGCCTGATCGTCTTTTCTATTCATAGCCTCCCCTTCGCCAACTCAAATCTCTCTCTCTCTCTCTCTCTCTCTCTCTCTCTCTCTCTCTCTCTCTCTCTCTCTCTCTCTCAAACTTTAAAAAGCAATTTATATCTTTGGACAACATTTTGCTGCAAATCTGTATTCAATGATTAAATATAATATTATATATAATATGTGAAAGGACATTCAAAGCATATTTCGAAATTATATTTAGGGCATGTTTTAAATCACATACATACTGTAATGTCGGAAAGAACTGATTTTGCCACCTCATAATTTCATAAAGGTTACACAGACACGCACACATTATATATATATATATATATATAGGTAGGTGAACTCCACATATATATATATATATATATATATATATATATATATATATATATATATATATATATATATATATATATATATGCTTTTGACTATTGCATGTGTTCTAATAAATAATTACAACCTATTACCTGTCATTTGTTATGGTATTTCTGTATTTCTACAAATTACTTCAAATCTTTAATAATTAATGTGAAATATATGTATACTATACTATATGTAGCCTATAATATATCCTTCATTGGGATTGATATTCTATTAATTTTACCCCTGGCTATTATTAAATTAGTTTGTATTTTATTGATAATTTATTTTTACCTAAGCGAACAGTCTTAATTGGGCGTGGCATGGATATAGGAAAGGTGAGACATGTATTAATGTTGATCACGTAATTGGCCTAACATACACTAGATATATAATTTTACACCTTAATCCCAAGAGGTCCTTCCTAAGATGAATAGCCTCGTCTAATGATACCTACAATAATGATAAGAACCAAATTGACTTAATATACTTATTTTGCAGCTCAGTTCCTTATCAATTGACCACTTCCGAGTTTCAGGCAAATAATAATAATAATAATAATAATAATACAATCGTCTAATAGTAGCAGGAATAAAGTTAAAAGAACGGCACCGGTACTGAAAGGGTTAACTGGTACTTGTGCTAGATATCAATGTCTACAGCTCAAACTTCCTTATCGGCTAAAATTCGTATGGGGTCAAGAGTTCACCGTGGCATAAGAAACACCTCTCTAGCTTATTATAGCCCCTTCTGTACCGGCGACGTATTTATTTGATTACTGCTACTTTTAGACGATTTTATGAAGCTTTAGCATAATATATGCTAGCTAAAAGGATGCATTTAGTCTATAGCCTATTGATTGGTAGACGTAATTCCTAAGCTGAATAAAATCGTCTACTAGTTGCCAGTGTATAATGAAAATGATGTCACCGATACTGAAAAGGTTAACGAATTCGGCTGTCTAACACTTGGCCTCCCCAATCTCGAACATCTATCTCTCTCTCATCTCAAATTAGGTCTTGACCACCTCGCTTGAATCAAAAGGTCTGTATGGTCAGTGTATCTATGTAAAAAAAATCTCTCTCTCTCTCTCTCTCCCTTTCTCTATCTCTCTCTCTCTCTCTCATCTAAAATTAAGTCTTGACCACCTCCCTTGAATCGAAAGGTCTGTATGGTCAGTATTTATGTGTAAATCTCTCTCTCGCTCTCTCTCTTTCTCTCTCTCTCTCTCTCTGGACAAGCGTGACGTCACTTGACCCACCACCACCACCCCTCTTCCTCCTCTCTCCCACCCCCCTCTACTCCTCTTCCACCCTACCCCCGTCCCAGTGAGCGTTGCTATGGAAACCTATGGGTGATGGGGAGGAGTAAGGAGGAGGGGGGGGGGGGGGGTTAGGAGGGAGGGAGGGAAGGGGGTGGGGGGTTAAATCAGGCCCGTAGTATGGGATAAAATATTAAAATCGTCACATTTCCTCTCGCTGCAGGCCGCCCTTATTGACTATATCGCCCCCCATAGACACCTCCCCCCTCTCTCTCCCCCCCCCCACCCCCCCCCCCCCCCCCCCCCCCCCCCCCCCCCCCCCCCCCCCCCCCCCCCCCCCCTCTCCCCCCCCCCCCCCCCCCCTCCCCTCTCTCTCTCTCTCTTTCTCTCTCTCTCATACAGACATACAGTACATGTACTAGTATATTTCTATCTATCAATCTATTTATAATGTTTTTCTAACTCACCCTCCTTCTCTGCCTTCCCCCGTCGCTCTCTCTCTCTCTCTCTCTCTCTCTCTCTCTCTCTCTCTCTCTCTCTCTCCGCTAATTCCCTTACTCGTCTGTTTTCGCCCAATAATTTTCACTGTTTTGGGTGAAATAGTGGCGGTCCTGTTTATGACTTTGATGATGGGAGTGGAGGTGGTGGTTGTGGGTGTGGTAATCGTGGTTGTTATATTTGTGGTGGTAGTTGTGGTTCTGCTGGTTGTGGTGGTGTCAATAGTTGTGGTGGTTATATGTGTGGTTGACGATTTTGTCTTTCTGGTTGCGGTGGTAGTAGTAGTGGTAGTCGTGGTTGTTATTTGATTATGTGGTTGGAGTTAGGATTTTTCTGGTTGTAGTGGTGGTTGTAGCTGTGGTAGTAGTTGTGGTCGTTGATATAATTGTGGTTGAAGTTGTGTTTATATCTGGTTGTGGTGGGGGTAATAGTTTTGGTGGTTTTTGGTAATTGTGGTAGTATTAGCAGTGGTTCTGGTTGTTGTGGTTATGGTGGTATTGGTGGTAGTGGTAGATGTGGTGGTTGTTATATTTCTGGTTGAAGTTGTGGTTGTCTGGTCATGGTATTTATGTAATTCGTGCTAATAGGGCCATTATGTATGCATAGAATTTGCTTTATATTAATTTTTGTGTATGTGATATTATTTTTCAGTTTTGAAGAGACATTTGAGTCAATGGGTTAATCGCTTGCCAGAGGGCCTTCCAAGACAAGGTAAAAGCGTCTAGAGTTAGCCAGAATGAAGCATAAAGATCTTCCTACTACTCACAGGATTATGTACTGGATACGAAGCAACATTCTAAACTCAACCATGCAATAGGCTACTGCTCTCCCATACAAAAAATAAATAAAATAAAATAAAGATTAGGCCTAAAATAAATAAATCAAATTAAATAAATAAATAATAATACTAATAATACTAATAATACATATATATACATATATATATATATATATATATATATATAATATATATATATATATATATATATATATATATATAAAGATAAAAAACACGCAGGGAAGAGAACTTGTACATATTATTGATATGTTTTAGAATACAATTTGAATAGCAAAATGAGTCCCAAATAAATATGAGTTACAAAATGAGTTACAAGTAAACTGACCTTTATAAAAGAATGATTTCCTGATATTGAGACACCTGATGTAAAATAATGTCAAGTGAAATATTGCACTAATAACCCCTTTCACAAATAATGTGTTCAATGGCAGAGCATTAGCTATGCAATATTTCATATTGCAGTAGATGTGGAAATGAGTGAGAACAATAATACGAAAGGCAAAAATACACTTCATATTTGTGAATAAAATAGTCAATCAGTCAGTAGCCAGCCCTTACTCCCAAAGGGGGTAGGGAGGATCGGTAAGAAACACGAGAAAGGGAAAAGAGGTGACAGGAGAAGAAATAACAGTTCGCCCACAAAAAAATAAATAAAAATAAATATATATATATATATATATATATATATATATACAAATAATAATAATAATAATAATAATAATACAATGAATAAATAAGTAAATATAGGCCTATAAATATATAAATAATAAGCAATTCATTTTTAATTTAACATGAACATTACAAACAGAAATACAATTGTGCTGAAATATTATTTTCTACAAAACATGAAGGCTTACTGTATACTAATTATGCACTGTTATATATATGTACACAGTATTGTGTATGTACGGTCGTGCTAATAAGTCATGTCCCAGCTGTCATTACGTTTGGCTTGTTTAGATGTTGAATAGGGTGGGTAAGTGTATGAACATGTTTGTATATTTCACTCGATATGAAGAAATGCAGTTTAGATATGGCTGATACCAATTATTGATCAAAATATACTTGGTGACGAGACATCACTTGTTATCGCGATTGTACATACCCATGCACTTGCGTGTGTGTGTGCGTGTGTGTTTATTTTTGCGTTCGTATGTGTGTGTGTGTGTATTTGTGCGTTCGTGTGTGTGTGTCAAAATATCATATGAATCTCTATTACTGCCAAATCTGATTACATTCAATATTCAATATCAGCGAACAATCAATCATTAATCCAGCTATGGTGTTTATTGTATTCACTAGATAAACAACAACAACAATACAAGAATAATACTAACGGTATTGAAAACAATAATATTGATAACACTGTTATTTTAATTATTATTATTATTATTATTATTAGGCTTGTATGTCAGGAGGTATATCATCAGGAATAACATAAAATCGGACTATTGCTACTGCTGCTACTGCTACTACTACTACTACTAATAGACCTAATAATAATAATAAATAATAATAATAATAATAATAATAATAATAATAATAATAATCATAAACACAACAATAACAATAATAACAAACATTATCAAGACAATAAATCAAAACAAAATATATAACTTCAACTATGATCAGCATTATTAATTACAATCACCATTATCACGATTACTTGCATTCATTAGCTGACGGGGTCCAATTAAAAAAATATACACCGAAGCTTTTATCATATATCGTCCATCAACTGAAATAATTTTAATCCCTCGACTAGCAGCAGCCAGCGCGCATAACTATTTAACTATTTATTTTTTTAACTATTTTACCCAGTCAGAATATCACTGGGGCTCGCAGATTGGTTGCCAGGGTTGGAGGGAGAGCCACCGGAGAGCGCTGATTGGCCAGGGTTGACCTCAGTACCAGCCAATTGGGAGGCCTGGATTTTTGCTTCGGCACATGGGAGCGATCAGCTGATATTGAAGGTAAACAAAAGATGGCTTGTGGGTGGAAGAAGAAGAAGAAGAAGACGAGGCTGGGAGATGATAAATTGGGAGGACAGTATGAGAAGGATGAGGTATGTAGAGGAGGCAATTGGAGAAAATAGTGATGTAGGAGGAACATATAGGAAGATACAATAACAGATGGAATTAAACAAAGAAAATATGATTGTGGCTGAGCCAGGAAGAGGAAGTGTTGAGAGAGAGAGAGAGAGAGAGAGAGAGAGAGAGAGAGAGAGAGAGAGAGAGAGAGAGAGAGAGAGAGAGAGAGAGAGACATACAGACAGAGACCGACAGACAGACAGATAGATAAATAGATATAGGTAGGTAGGTAGATAGATAGATAGATAGATAGATAGATATATAGATAGATAGATAAATAGATGGATAAATAAATAAATAAATAGACAGACAGACAGACAGACAGAGAGAGAGAGAGAGAGAGAGAGAGTACATTTGTATTGCAATGTCTTAAAATACCAATAGCTTCCAGAAACGTAAGTGAATAAGAATTGGCCCTAAATGAAAGCAAATGCCAAGCATAGAATACATACAGAACACGATCTTGTATACTGCAGGGCTTAAGAAACAGAGGTGCATAAGAAATGGAATAACTTGCCCCAAAGGAAAGGGAAGGTCACCCATAGAATATATCGACTTCCCTGGAGAAATGTTATCAGAAAAGAAAAGAAGATGCACAGAAGGAAAAAGAAAGGATAGCATGTTCGAGAAATCAGAATGCAAAAGAATAAAGGCTAGAAACATGCAGGGTAAGAAGAAAGAGAAAGGGGAAACAGGATGCCAAAAAAGACAGCTAGGTCATGTTAGACCCGTAGGGAAAAGATACTAGATCGTGTAAGACCTGCAGGAAAAGACAGCTAGGTCTTGTTAGACCTGCAGGGAAAAACCCCCCAGATACATCGGGTTAGACCTGCAAAAAGACAGCTAGGAAAAAGACAGCTAGATCGTTTTAGAACTGCAGGAAAAGACAGCTAGATCGTGTTAGACCTGCAGGAAAAAGGTGAACGAGAGTAGACCGACAGTAGAAAGACAGACACAACATGAAACATAATAAATCATCTATATTTTGCAGGGTAAACTTAAACAATCGAAGGAGAAACGATAAAACAAGAGAACCAGAGTATGGTAGAAGTGCAAAAATCAGCGAAAATAGATTATCCAACGGAAAAGGGAGGCCGACAACCAGATAAAATACAGCATATAAACATATCCAATCATTAGCTATATAGGGTAGGAATAAAGAGAAATGAGAGGATGAATGAAACAAGACGGAAGCAGATTATGTTAGAGGACTAAGTGAAAATGGGCAGACAGATCGATATTTAGGCAGAGCAACCAACAACACTATATATCTCATTTCAAATTATAATTATAGATATGAAGAGAATGGAGAAAGATAATGGACACAACAAATATGAACTAACTTACGTTAGAGCTGAAAGAATAGGTGAAAATAAAGCAGATAGACCGACAAAGAGGCAAACCAAAACATACCTAGTCACTTGGTATGCAAGGTAAGAATAGAGAAAAGAGGCTGAAACCAATGAGAACCAGATTATGTCAGCAGTAAAGGAATGGGTGATAACGAGACACACAGACAAGCCAAAACATACCTTATCATTTGGTATGCAAGGTAAGAATAGAGACAAATAAGAACCAGAATTATCTCAGAAGTAAAAGAATAGGTGAAAATGAGGCAGACAGACAGACAGGCATAGAGACAAGCCCAAACATGCCTAATCATTTGGTATGCAAGGTAAGAATAGAGGGGAAAAGAGAGAAAGGATGGAACAAAAGTCAGGCGATGTTGGAAGTGCAAGAATAGGTAAACTGGGGGACAGACATACAGGCGAGAATTGGTGAAATGGGGGCAGACAGGAAGCAGAGACAACACAGAGAAACATATACTGTATATAAACAAATACCGAAGGCATTATATAACGAAAGAGTGACATTGCAGAAGAGTAACAAATTGGTGATAACATTCGTAGGAGTTACACGAATGTTACCGAACCTAACCTGACCTAATACCTAACCTAAGATTTGTCACTCTTTTAATCTATATATTATTAATTTCACCTCAACACCAAACAACTCCAATGATATTAATGCAAGCATATATGTGAGCCACCGGGATTCGAACCTGGGTTATCACACACAGATTTGTAAACACTCTAACCATTACACTACCATGACGGTTAAAGGTTTATGCACACGCCTAGACTGTCCATTCTCGAATACTGGATATTTTATCTTAACATGTTCATATTCCCAACCGCGCTATGTTAGCCTACTGTTTAAGTGAGAGGAAAGAATACAGTATTTTTGTCACTCCTTCGTTTTTTAATAAATTCCATACAAGCAGATAGACGGAAAAAAATACTCATGTACTAGATTATTTGGTATACTTACCCACAATAAACATGAACACTTAATACGTAAACAGTTTCCTAATAGTTTATGTTTCTTTTACCATGTGTGTTATAAACTAAGTGTTCATATCTTTACAGTGTATTATTCCCTAAAAAAATAAATCAAATATAATAATTAAATATATATATATATATATATATATATATATATATATATATAATAATAATAATAATAATAATAATAATTGTTATGAGATACAACAGCGACCGGTGCTAGGTTTGTTGATTGCCTAGTTGATAATTATATATGGTTATCATCATCTTACATTGAATACGTACAGTCGGCCTAATAAGTGATGTCTCGGCACCAATTATGTTTTGATCAATAATTGGTATCAGCAATATTTACACATGATTTCTTCTTTTTGAGGATATACAAACTTGTTCCTACACTTACCCACCGTATACAGCATCTGACAGACATTTATATAGCATACAGGGAGCCAAAAGTAATGACAGCTGAGACATGACTTATTAGCGCCACCGTACCAGCACATACACTCATACAGATTAAGTTATTACCTATTATCTCTTGTCAACCATACCATCTCTACTTTCAAAGCATCCGCCCTCCTATCTGCATTTAACAGTTTTTTGATTGCCTAGTTGATAATTATTGGTGTATGGTTATCATCGCCTTATATTGACGAACCAACACGTACACATATAGATCTACATATTAACCCTTTCACCCCTTTATGACTCAGGTTGCCAGATTAGCAATAAGAAATAGAGTTATCTCACTCTTATAATTACCTCTCCAAAATTAGTTTTCTGCCCACAGCTAACTCAAAGACAACTGCAGAGGTTGAAGTAACTAAACTAAAGGTTTCTAAATACCCCTGATGGTAACAAAGGCTTTAAAGTATCCCCAATAGCCTTAAAATCGCGTCATATGTCGGAGAGGGTTAAGTTATTACCTAATATCTCTTTATCAACCATAACATCTCAACTTTCAAAGCATCCGCCCTCCTATCTTAATTTCTTATACTTATCCTCTATTTAGATAGCTATCATTTCATTAACTAAATCCATCAGTTTGATACAGATTGCATAGTATACTCTGTTAGATGGGCTTATCAGCATAAATATCTGACTAGCTGAAGACAGGTATATGTTAAGATGAAAAAGATTGTCTACAGAACGAAGTCACAGGTATTTGCCGATGTATTAATCTAGTGGTGGTGCTGGTTGGGGGGAGGGGCGTCGACTGACTGGGGACAGAGGTGCATGGGGGCGGTTCGTTCGTGGCCACCCCTTCGGGGATCACGGCGTTAGGCAATAGATAGATAGATAGATTAATCTAGTTACATAATTATTTGTCTATTTATTCAGGCACTGCTTAGCTAAACAGAATTAGGATTAAGAGAGACGAAAATGATCACAATCAGAGAGAGAGAGATTAACATAAATTTAAATAGATACACTGGCCACACAGATATCACGATCCCAGCGAGGTGGCCTAGTAAAGATAGCAACACCTAGAGAGAGAGAGAGAGAGAGAGAGAGAGAGAGAGAGAGAGAGAGAGAGAGAGAGAGAGAGTTAGTATTATTGCCTCTTATCCCGCGTGTCATCTCTACTCTCACTCCCATCCAATCATTAATTCTACGCACCATACTTATCTTTCATCTTACCGCAGATTATCAATAGTAACCCCTTCTGTGCCGGTGACGTCTGTTTGCCTTTACGCTGGCCACTATTAGACGATTGTATTCAGAAAAAACTTGCTCATGGAAAATTGACGGAATAATCGCTCGTGTGACAGCGGCTTTACAGTGTGTACAGTGTACAGGTACTGTTGTAAGATTGGTAGGTACTGTTGTAAGATTGGTAGGTACTGTTGTAAGATTGCACTTTGCTTCAGAACAAATTAAGGAGTTCGTGTAAATAAGTATATGAATGTATATTTTTGGCTTGTCTCTCCTTTGTGTGTATATATATATATATATATATATATATATATATATATATATATATATATATATATATATATATATATAGCTATGGAGTTCCTAAATAGTATTATTTGTATTATTATTAGTATTATTAGTAGTAATAGTAGTATCATTATTATTAATAATATTAATTCAATAATAAATAAATAAATATTTATATTATTATTCATATCTTAACAGCTTTGCAGATATCACATGGACATTGCATTTAGCTTAGTAAGGACTTCTTGGAGTAATATAAGGTAACAGATAAAAAATACATCCATCTATGAAGTTGTTCTACCTCTTCTTATCCTACCATCTGTACCCTTTCAACCCATATAATGATCTATTATAATTGTATTGCATCGTATCTAATTTACAAACATCTGCTGTACAGTCGCGCTAATAAGTAATGTATCGGCACCAAGTATGTTTGATCAATAATTGGTATCAGCACTATCTAAGCTTCATTTCTTCATATCGAGTGAAATATACAAACAAGTTCCTACACTTACCCACCCTATTCAACATCGGACAGACATTAATACAGCACAGAGCAAGCCAAACGTAATGACAGCTGGGACATGACTTATTAGCACGACTGTACACACCCTTACATCTAAGTACTTATTATTTCTTGTTGATTGATTTGACAATGACGAGAACGACGTAAATATAGGGGAAGGTGAGACAAGTAATACAATTGATATACTTTTGTGCCTCGAAGCAAAGATGTAGACAAAATAAGTACTATAAAAGGTATATTCGCTGTAAGTAGGCGATACATCATGACCTCTAACCTCTGTAACTCAAAAAACGACTAGAGTAATCGAGCTAATAGTTCTACCATTTGGGAAGAGTCAGTCAAGGAATAGATGAGCAACTTTACAGCCAATTTCCTCTAGCCCCTTTTGAGTTACAGAGGATAGAGGTCATGATTTCTCGCCTACTTACAGCGAATAGACTATAGGGGTGAGGAAGGGGCTCCACTCCTGACGCTATTCTTGACCTGCAGTGTGTTAATACTGTATATACCCTGTTCCAAATAGGTAGGCCAGAAATCGTGAACCCTAACCTCTATAACTCAATGAGGGTCGTAGCAAATGAGATGCAAATGTTCACGCCTATTCCCTGGCTGACCCCTCCCAAATAGTACAAATATTAGTTGATTATTCTAGTGAGTAATAGGGGTTAACGATCAGGAGTCTTGGCCTACATATTTGGAACAGGATTTAGTTCCTGTAGAATTATTGCTTATCTGTGGATGTAAGTAATAAGGCCTGTTCTTTAAATAATTCTATTTCACAATGAATATGTTAACCCGTTCAGTACCAGGGACATCCTTTTCCTCATATTCTGGCAACTATTAGACGATTTTATTCAGCTTAGGAAGGACCTCTAGCAATAATAAGGCTTCAAACCAAACCTTATTACCATCTCAACCAAACCTTTTAACTACCACAGATCATTCCTAAGCTGCATAATATCGTCTAGATAGAGCTAGAATGAAATATCACACACGTCGCTGGTACTCAGAGGGTTAAAGTATTCTATTTTACAATGAATGTGTTAGTTATTTCTAGCAAACATCAGATCATTATAGTAAGCTTTGGAGAGGAGGTGAGGGCGAAGAAATTATATATGAAGCCGTTATATACCTCATCATTATCATTGCAATCATCTACTACCCTAACAACTATATGTGATGATAAGTACTAGTATTATCATCGCTCTACATTGCTACCGGTTTATATAATTTACTCTACATACCATACATTTATAGGAATGATGTATGGGTCATTAAGGGGAGACAGACCGTTTTTCTGGACCCCCTTCTCCCTAATGTTTAGCCCCACTAGTTTTGATATTTGAAGACGTTAGTTCCATTAGTGTGGGGATTTTATGACCTTTCACTTAATTTCTTTGTCAATATTAGGACCCTTCGTGCCATTTAGGGGTCTACTTTTTCCTGGCGAGCGTAAGCGAGCCTCTAATATTAGGAGGAATCGGACTTTGGCATGGTGGAGGTCTAGGGAGGAAACTAAAAAAAAAAAAAATATATATATATATATATATATATATATATATATATATATATATATATATATATATATATATATATATATATATATATATATATACGTAAAAATTAATTAATAGACCAAACAAACAGCCACTGTCCCCTTAAGATTGTATACATGTATAAATTGTATATGTTCCAAAGATCGTAATCTCATCTGTGGAGCATAAATAGGGCCTTGTCCCATATATTTATCCTAAATATGATCAAACTCTTATCTGAACTCTTACAGCTTCCCACACGTTAACCTATTATTATTACCCTTATAATTAATATTATCACCTATTTCATCGTATCAATCTGTATTTCCACACACGATTCTTATGCTATATCTAACACGCCATCGGTATTTTGATTGATTTGTTAACTTTCTTTATCATCAAGCATATAATGGACTGACGTTCTCGAAAAACGGTGCATTACCAATTTATTAGGGAAGCTATCATATACTGTATATCAAATGCGTCTCTATTAACACAGTCTCTTATAATTATGTCTTATGTCTTCGTGGCGCAATGCATAAGTGTGTTGATTTTCGGTGTGAGCGTCCTGGGTTCGAATCCTCGGACTGCCACATGTGTTTGTTAAATTCATTGATCGAGTTTAGGAGTAAAGTTGGTTGGTGGAGAGAACATAATAATTATAACAGAATTGCTAACAAATACCTATAATTCTTCACCTGTTCCCACCTGCATTTTATCTTGACCAATCTGTTAACCCTTGATACCTATAATACGTTGTGTCTCTATTAACATAGTCTTTTATACCTTAGTTATTATATCAGAATGGCTAACAAATACCTATAATTCTTCACCTGTTCCCACCTGCATTATTATATCTTGACCAATCTGTTAACCCTTCGATACCTATAATACATTCCCTATTATCCACGCCTCTTGCCTCACCTATAATTTGGCAAGCGGTATACCTGTCCTTATAAGCTTCCTGGACACCTTAACCCTCAGAAGATACGATTATGCCTTTATTTTCTCTTTTCGATTTCATTCAGATTACGAAGGGCATGTGGAAGTCAGAGGGCTAATTGAGATAGTCTGTGCCATTTGTATTCTACTGGTTAAAAGGGTCGAGATCTGCTGGTTGAAATGGTTCCCCTTACCCCTCATCTCGAACAGGCCATCAACACCTCCATTAAGTTGCTACCTGTTCCCATCCCCCTGCTTTTATCAGCCTTTCATCACCTGTTTTATCTCTACTACCTGTATTTTAACCCCTTTGAGGTTTGTGACGCGTTTAGACGTATATTGTGGCTATCAATAGGCGATTTCATTCAACTTAAGAAGGATCTGTGAGAGTCAGAGCCATAATTGGGTTGGGTTTGACCCCTTAGATTCCTAGAGGACCATCCTAAACTGAATAAACTAGTTACTAGTCCTTCGTCATACTTAGAAAACAAACACTAATAATATAACATAAAAACAAGAACACCAAAATACGAGATAAATGTTTGCATTTTTCTGTAAACAAATGCCACGACCGAAGGCCGATTCCTCTTCAACTGAAGGCTTGCTATCGCTTGCGAGGAAAATATTGACACCTAAATTAATGCTCGAAAGGTCATAAGATCACCAAACAAATGGGGCGAATGTCTCAAAGCATCAACATTAAAGGGGCTTAACATGAGGGAAAAGGGGGTCCACAAACTTCCACGCCCTCTACCCCTTCACCACCATGACGTAATTTTCATCATATTCTGGTTACCATTAGACGATTTATTAACCTTATAATCAACCTCTACGACTCAAAGGGCTAAAAACTATTCCCCCCCCCCCAGAACTCTAAATATCATAGCTCCTTCTTAAGCTGCATAACATCTTCCATTTTTTGTTAGCGAGAATCAAAGGTAACAGTACGTCATCGTGGTGAAGTGGTTAATTTGAGGCTAATACTATAAAACACTAACCATTACACTACCAAAACGGTTATACCTTATTCATTACAACAGAATTGCTAACAATGCCTGTAAGTCTTTCACCTGTTCCCGCCTATCTTGATAGCGTAGCCTAATGCATAAATGTGTGGAATTTCGATGTGAGTATCCTAGGTAAGATTCCTTGGAGTGCCACATGTATTTGTTGATTTCATTAATTGAGTTTAGAAGTGAAGTTGGTTGGTGGATAAACCATAATAATACACTGATGAGAAGTAACATTGACACGACGCCAAAAATAAATATACATGGGCGCCTATAGATGGCATGCATTATCCTGGCGAACAAGAACACAATAGTCGTTTCCCTTATAATTCCCAGATATCAATGCGAAACTGCCTAAACTCGTCTAATGATAGCCAAATACAGACATAAATGCGCGGCCGTACCACCAGAAGTCTAAGGTGGATCTGTGGTATTATTGGAGTGCCTTAGTCACAACCCTCTTGCTGCTTACAGTTCCTTCCTACACTGAATATAATAGTTTAGAAAGAATCACCAGTACAGATTAAAAAATTAAGACGAAATGCTTTCACCCGTGTGATGAACTTATTTTTGTTAATATAAGACTTCAGAGGCTATCAACCCTATTGGATTATTAAGCCAGCACACTAAGTCAAGAATAACGTCAGGGAAGAATAACGTCAGGACTGGAGCCTCTGCGAGAACTCCAGTCCCTTGATAAATTAATATAAAAAATAGGTGCGAAAACACTACAGAATTTTACGTCATAACATAAACTGGCGAACAAATTATCCATTACTTATATACAAAATATACATCTTTTCGGTGACTAACCAATACTGCACCAAAATTTAAGCTTTAATTATATATATCAACTGCGACAATGCCCGTGAATTTAAAAAAAGCAGTAATAGGCTCATAAGTGTACAGAACTACAGATACACACCCACTGTTACTAAGCTGTAAGTAGCGAGAATCAACCATTCACTGTAACTAGGCAGAGAACTGTAACTCAAAAAGGGCTAGAGAAAATTGGCTTTAAATTTCCACATCTATTCCTTGACGGACTCTTCCCAAATGGTAGAATTAATTTGCTTGATTAATTACTCTAGTCGTTTTAAGGGAGATGGGCCGGTTTTCTGGACCACTTTCTCCCTCATGTTTAGCCCCATTAGTTTTCAGATGCTAAGGTGTTTGCCCCATTAGTTAGTCGATTTTAAGACCTTTCGCCCCATTTATTCGTCAATATTTAGACCTTTCGTGCTATTTAGGTGTCGATTTTTTCCTTGGCGAACGATAGTGAGCCTGTAATATTGGAAGAACAGGCCTTCGGCCGAAACATTGTTCTACCGAAAAATGTACAAATTTATCTTGTAGGGGGGTCTAGGGGGTGTTTGTCTAAGCTTGTTGGAGGTCTAGGGAGGAAACTAAACAAAATATATGAATAAATTAATTAATAGACCAAACAAACGGCCAGCCTCCCCTTAAATATAGGAAGACACTAACGAAGACATTAACCCATTCCAGATCCAATACTAATTTATTTTGTTTTCTGGTAGTTATTAGACAATTTTATTCAGATTAGGTAGGGTATAGGGAAGTCAGAGGGTTGATTGAGATAGTCTTTACCCTTATTATACCCACATATCCTTCCTAAGCTGCACAAAATCGTCTAATGGCAGCCAACATAAACTGCTAAAACGCGTCAGAGCTTCAAGGGGTTAAAATACAGACATACCAGCAAACAGACACAATGAGATTCAGAGGCACAGACAGACAGACAGGTAGATAATCACAAACAGGAAAACCGAACAGAAAACGGGGAGACACAAACATGGAAGCGCAACTAAGATATTATTCAGTGCCTGTTCCTGATTACCACACAATGCTAAACCACTCACCACGCCACACGTCTTAGAGAGAGAGAGAGAGAGAGAGAGAGAGAGAGAGAGAGAGAGAGAGAGAGAGAGAGAGAGAGAGAGAGAGGACACAAGGACAATGTGAGATGTTTATAAAAGCTAATGAGATATTAGACTTGCATGGTTTTACATAGATTCACATTGGTTGGCATACTAACCACACAGGCCTACCATCCAAAAGAGATGGTAAGGATACAATTCTAGTAAACATGAACAAATATATATACCAAAGAGAGAGAGAGAGAGAGAGAGAGAGAGAGAGAGAGAGAGAGAGAGAGAGAGAGAGAGAGAGAGAGGCTTTAGTCCTGATGTTATTCTTGACTTACAGTGTGCTGGCCTATTAATCCAATAGGGTTGACAGCCTCTGAAGTCCTATTTTAACTAGAGAGAGATAGATAGATAGATAAATAGATAGATAGATAGATAGATAGATAGATAGATAGATAGATAGATAGATAGATAGATAGAGCTGGAGTTCTCGCAGAGAGGCTCCAGGCTTGATATTATTCTTGACTTATAGTGTGCTAGCTTATTAATCCAATAAGGTTGATAGCCTATGAAGCCCTATTTTAACTAAAGAGAGAGAGAGAGGAGAGAGATAGAGAGATAGATAGATAGATAGATAGATAGTTAGTTAGTTAGTTAGTTAGTTAATTCTTTATTTCATAAAAGGTTACATGGTAACATTTTACATATATACAGATAGATTCAGACTCAAATCTTTATTTCATAAAAGGCAACACAATTAACTTTTTACATATATACAATAGAGATAACAGTAACCTCATACATTACCGCATTCTAGGTTCATGGTTTTGTACAAACATAATTCTTGACTTGATAGCATTTATATCATTAGTTTTCAAATCTGATACGTCATATTCATGTAATAGGATATGGTTAACTTCCTTTCCTAACGATAAGTATTCATCAAGGTTTAATAAACATTTCTGTAAAAACTTGCAAGGTTTTAGGAGACATTTGTGAGCAAATCTAATTTTTAACCAATTCATTAAATGATTAAATGTCATTAGTCCAGCCAATTCACATGCATGATGATTACTTTCCCAATATTTTAATTTCAGCATTTTCTTTATTGCTTTGTGGTAACCAATTGCAAATTGATTTAGAGGAAGTTTGCACTTTTTGTTATAAAACCATAATTCAGAACCATAAAAACTTGAGCAGTAACTTTGGAACAACTGAGTAAAAACCCTAACATTAACATTAGAAAATTTACGTAAAATACAATTAAATTCATTATAAAACTTGTTACGACACCTAATTACGTCTTTGTCATTATTTAAATTATCATCTATTATAAACCCTAGATACTTTTGTTCATTAACAACATTCAATATCTCTCCACATAGCATCAACTTTGGCTTTAAGTTTTTATCTTTATTGTCTTTGAAATACATGCATGATGATTTATTAATATTAATGTCAATATCAATTTCTTTTGCTTCATTTCCAAGCATATTCAGTAAAAACTGTAATCCCGATGACGATGGTGCTAATAAAACAATATCGTCAGCGTAAGCACTAATATTACTGGATATATTTCCTAGTGTGCACCCCTTTTTACATTTAGACACTTTTTCAATCAGCTTATCTATATAAAGATTAAATAATATCGATAGATAGATAGATAGATAGATAGATAGATAGATAGATAGATAGATAGATAGATAGATAGATAGATAGATAGATAGATAGATAGATAGATAGATAGATAGATAGATAGATAGATAGATAGATAGATAGATAGATAGATAGATAGATAGATAGATAGATAGATAGATAGATAGATAGATAGATAGATAGATAGATAGATAGATAGATAGATAGATAGATAGATAGATAGATAGATAGATAGCTAATAGATAGAAAGATAGATAGATAGATAGATAGATAGATAGATAGATAGATAGATAGATAGATAGATAGATAGATAGATAAGAGAGAGAGAGAGAGAGAGAGAGAGAGAGAGAGAGAGAGAGAGAGAGAGAGAGAGAGAGAGAGAAGGGGAGAGGGGGGCTGAGAGTCCCTTTAAACCGGCAGAAGGACAGACAGACAGACGGAAGAAAGAATTAGTAAACAAAGACCCAAGATATAAGAAACATGGGACACAATACATCATGAAAAAGTGCCTGGAAAAAGGGGAGAAAGGTTTAGAAGGACCAGGAGTAAAAAAAGGTTAGACGAAAAATAATTCAGAAAGAACCAGGTAGAAAAATTAAAATTATACTCTGGGATAAAATATAATATATAAATGAATAGATACAAAAACTATAATCTGTTATATTTCATCTGCTGATCAATTCAATCACTTAGCAACTGATTCATTAATATTTAACCCCTGTTGTACCGGTGACGTCTTTTTCATTATATGGTGGCTACTATTAGACGATTTATTCAGTTTATATAGGGCCTCTAGCATTTAACAAGCTTCGAAATATCTCACTTAACCCTTTTACTACAACAGATCCTTCTTACACTGCATAAAATCTTCTAAACATAACTAGACTATTATTTAAAAGACGTCGCCGGTAACGAAGGTGTTAATGGGACAATATGAAACTACTGTATGTCTGTGTAATATTAATACCATGTTTTCATAATTAACAAAATATTGCACAACAATATATTCGTAATAGCTGAGTAATCAAGACAGGGCAATAGTTAATATAGAACACACACAAACACACACACACATATATATATATATATATATATATATATATATATATATATATATATATATATATATATATATATATATATATATGTTGATGTCTGATATCAAGAAGTGGATGAGAGCGAGAAAACTTAAACTAAATGATGGTAAAACTTATATTCTCATCATCCGAGGAAATAGAAGAGCTGATGATATAGTAGGTGCCCTCTCCATCAATGTGGGTGGATCTCAGCTGCGACCGGCCAACTCTGTTCGAAATCTGGGTGTATATGTGAACTCCCGATTAGATTTCAAAGAGCATGTAAACCAGATAGTTAAAAGTTGTTACTTGCACATCAGAAATCTCTATTTGGTGAAGCCGTTTATAACCAGACGTTGCCTCCTGACGTTGGTTCACTCATTGGTCTTCTCTGTGTTGATTATTGCAATGCCCTGTTGGTGGGTCTTCCAAATTATATTTTAAAGAAAGTTCAGTCTGTTCTTAACAGGGCCGCAAGACTAATTTTTGGTGTTCCACCTAGAACTCCTACTACATCTCTTCACATAGAACTGCACTGGCTGCCAGTAAGAGCAAGAATAGAATTTAAGTTGTTTGGTGACTTTTAAGGTTCTCAAATTTGGTGAGCCTAGGTACCTTGCGGAGCTGCTCAGGCGCCCACCGGCACACCATGGTGTAGTTGTGCGTCATGACAATGACCCTTTTCGTCTTGATGAACCAAGGGCTTTCCAGCAGTCTTCTTTCTTTGAGAGGTCATTCTCCTACATGGCTCCGAGGTTGTATAACAGGTTGCCGCTGTCCATGAGACAACTGAGTTCTGTTGAATGCTTCAAGAGACAACTTAAGACTTTTCTCTTTGAGAGAAGCTATGATCTTGAGAGAGGTGTCATGACAGATGGCTATAGAGTTTAGGCTATTTTGCCACTGCTAGTGATTGTTAAATGTGTGTTGTATATAAGCCTTCTTTTGATGCATTGATTTTGTTCTTTTTTCTTTCTCTTTCCGAGCGCTAGTGAATTCTTCGGAAAAATTGGGGCTTATGAGAAATAAGTAACATGCTTATTATTATTATTATTATTATATATATATATAATATATATATATATATATATATATATATATATATATATATATATATATATATATATATATATATATATATATATATATATATATAGCCTGGAGAACAGACCAGTAGGCAGACAACAGAGAGATTAAAGAAAGGGGAAAAGGTTCAAAGAGAGGGAGGATGAAGAATAGGAGATGAAGAGGGGAGAAGGGAGAGGGACAAGAGACTATATAAAGAAAGAAGGGGAGGGAAGGCAGACGCAAGAATGATGGAAACAGAAGAGAGCGGAAGAGGAGAAAGAGAGGAGAGGATGCAAATAGGAACGGGAAAGAGAGTAATAATGAATAGTTAGATAACAATGAGAGAGAGAGAGAGAGAGAGCGCGCGGAAGTGGAGAAAGAGAGGAGAGGATGAAAATAGGAATGGAAAAGAGTAAGAATGAATAGTTAGATAATAATGAGAGAGAGAGAGAGAGAGAGAGAGAGAGAGAGAGAGAGAGAGAGAGAGAGAGAGAGAGAGAGAGAGAGAGCGAGAGCGAGAGAGAGAGAGAGAGAGAGAAAAGAGAGGTTGAAAATAGGAATGGCAAAGAGTAATTATGAATAGTTAGTAGATAATAATGAGAGAGAGAGAAATTTACATACATAGATACACTGGCCACATACCTTACGGTCCAAACGAGGTGGTCAGGACTTAATTCTAGTAGAGATGGCATATCCGATAGAAAAGGAAAGTTGAAGGAAAGAATAGAAAAGAAGAAGTGAGAGAGAGAATGAGACAGAGACAGAGAATGAGAGAAAGAGAAAGAGAAAGAGAAAGAGAAAGAGAGAGAGAGAGAGAGAGAGAGAGAGGGGGGGGGGGGGTAGGAACTTATCAGACAAACATTGAACCTGACCACAAATACAGATAATAAACCGTCAAAAGAGACCTATTTATTCACTCACACACACACACACACACACACACACACACACACACACACACACACACACACATTATTCAGACTAATATCATGAAACATTTTGGTACACACAAATACACACAGAATGACACACATACACATAATCACATACACACACACGTCAATACAGGGATAAACTTAACCCCTTCCTTACCAGGGATGTATTTTGTGTTATTCCAGCTATATTTAGACGATTTTATGCAGCTTAGGAGGACACCGTGGTAGAGAAAAATGGATAATCGAGATAGTTTGAAGCCTTTTAATTGTTACACGTCCTAGCTAAGCTGGATACCGTCTTCTAATAGTATCCGATTTTATGCAGTTTAGGAGGACACCGTGGAAGAGAAAAATGGATAATCGAGATAGTGTGAAGCCTTTTAATTGTTATACGTCCTCGCTAAGCTGGATAACACACACTTGACTAGACAGTTGATGGGATAGGTTATATATTTTGGTAATTTTTTAATATATTATTATTATTATTATTATTATTATTATTATTGTGTTTTTGTTTTAGTTTCTTCCCTATACCTCCATCAAGCTAAAAACAAACACAAACAAAATCACCCCCTAGACCCCCCCTTTAAACTAAATGTGTACATTTTTCGGTAGTAACGGCCGGGAAATCGACACCTAAATGGCACGAAGGAACTTAATATTGCCCAAGAAATCGTTCGAAAGGTCTTAAAATCGACAAACTAATGGAACGAACGTCATACAATCTCAAAACAAATATGCTAAACATGAGGGAGCGGGGAGTCTATAAAAAAGCTTTTCTGGACCACTTTCTCCCTCGTGTTTAGCCCCATTACTTTTCAGATGTTAAGATGTTTGCCCATTAGTTAGTCGATTTTAAGACCTTTCGCCCCATTTCTTACGTCAATATTTAGACCTTTCGTGCTATTTAGGTGTTGATTTTTTCCCTGGCGAACGATAGTGAGCCTGTAATGTTGGAAGAACCGGAACCGACCGGTTGGAAGAACCGGCAAATTTTTCTACCGAAAAATGTACAAATTAATCTAGAAGGGGGATGTAATGGATGTTTTTTATTTAATTTGATGGAGGTCTAGGGAAGAAACTAGAAAAATAATGAATACATGCAAAAATACATGCAAACATCGCCAAAAAAGTGAACCATCTTAAAGTGGCTAAGGCGTCATTATAAATAAAGAACTATTTGTTTATCATCTTCCTTTAACCCCTTCTATCCCGACGACGTCTTTTTCATTAAATTCTGGCTACCACTAATCGATTTTATTCAGTTTAGGAAGGGTTGCTAGCAATTTTAAGGCTTCAAACTCTCTCCATCAACCCTTCTAAGTACCACAGATCCTTCCTAAGCTGTACAAAGCCGTTTAAATATAGCTAGAAGTTAAGGAAAAAAGACGTCTCCGGTACAGAAGTCAAGAAATATTAATTACAGTATATTTAGGACCAAACTATTTTTGTGTTTTCCCAGTTCCTGCTCTGTCTTGAGTCGGCTACCCCCAAAATGGGGATTGGGCCTGAGCATATAGATAGATAGATAGATAGATAGGACCAAACTCCTGAATACTATCCTCTATAACTACACAAAAGACTAGGGTAATCGAGTTTAGGGGGGATGGTCTGGGCTTTTTTTCCCCCCTTCTCCCTCGTTTTTAGCCCCCATTAATTTTCAGATTTTATGACGTTCGCCCCCTTAGTTTGACGATTTTAAAACCTTTCGTCCCATTTCTATATCAATATCAAGACCTTTCGTGCAATTTAGGGGTCGAGTATTTTCCAGGCGAGCGAAAGCGAGCCTGTAATTTTAAGAGTAATGCCTAAGTGCGCGGAATTTCGGTGTGTGTTCTAGGTTCGAGTTCGTGGAGTGCCACATGTATTTGTGGATATCATTAATTGAATTTAGAAGTGAAGTTGGTTGTGAAGAATTCCAATCAGGGACGCAGTCAAAAGAAATATACATAAATTAGACTGTAAAGGTTCAAGGGACTCGGGGATATACCCAAAATTTTGTTAATAGACCAAATTAAGTGCATCCTACAAATTAGAAGATATTATACGTTCGACATTATTAAAGCTATATTTCTTTTTTTTGCTTTTGAGTGAAAGGAAAATAAGCTAATATAACAGTGTAATGCCGAATATTGTATTATCTGTAGTTATTGGAACAGCATGAAATAATGAAAGCTATGTAGCAAATAGCTTTTCGCCTCTTAGGGGGAGACTGACCGTTTGTTTGGTCTATTAATTCATTTATTCATAATGTTTTTTAGTTTCCTCTCTAGACTTCCATCAAGCTTAAAAAAACACCCCCTAGATCAAGATAAATTTGTAAATTTGTCGGTAGAATAATGTCCCGGCCAAAGGCCGGTTCCTCTTAATATTGCAGGCACGCTATCGCTCGCCAGGAAGTAATCGACAGCTAAATGGCACGAAAGGTCTTAAAATTGACAACGAAATTGGACGAAGGTGTTAAAATCGCCAAACTAATGGGCCGAACGTCATATAATCTCAAAACTAGTGGGGCTAAACATTAGGGAGAAGGGGTTCCAGGAAAACGGTCTGCCTCTCCTTAGCTCCATTCAAAGGTGGTCCTCTTTTTCTCTCCCTTGTTTTATCGCCATTAATTTGCCTATTTGAATTCGTTTCGCCCCATTAGTTCGATGATTATAAGACGTTTAGCCTCATTCAAGACGACGTTATCTAGGCGAGCGATAACGAGCTGGTACAGAATCAGTTTTGTTAATGTTTTGAAAATGTGTATTATATGTAATTGCAAACAAATTAGAGAAAGAAAGAGAGAGGGAACGAACTATAGAAATAAATAGATTAGAAAGAAATCCATAGCAGAGAGAGAGAGAGAGAGAGAGAGAGAGAGAGAGAAAACAGAAGAGAAGAGGATAGAAAATAAGAGAAAGAGAGAAAGAAAGACAAACAATGAAAACAAATGAAGAAAAAAGAGCAAACGAGAGAGAGAGAGAGAGAGCATGAACACTTACGGGGAGATAGGCCGGTTTTCTGGACCACTTTCTCCCTCATCTTTAGCCCCATTAGTTTTCATGTTAAGATGTTTGCCCCATTAGTTAGATGATTTAATGACCTTTCGCCCAATTTCGTCGTCAATGTTTAGACCTTTCGTGCTATTTAGGTGTCGATTTTTCCCCCTGGCGAACGATAGTGAGTGAGCCTGTAATGTTGGAAGAACCGGCCTTCGGCCGGGAATTTTTTCTATCGAAAAATGTACAAATTAATCTACAAGGGGGATCAATTGGATGTTTTTAAAAATTTGATGGAGGTCTAGGGAGGAAACTAGAAACATAATGAATACCTGCGAAAATCGCCCAAAAAGTGAATGCCTTCACTGGTCATACTTATAAATGATGGTAGTGTGCACATATTAATTCACGAGCATAAAACGCCGATTGATTATTAACCCATTCAGTCCTGTTGACATCCTTTTCCATTATATTCTGGCAACTATCAGACGATTTTATACAGGTTGGGAAGGACGTCTACCCATTAAAAGGTTACAGACTATCGCAATGATAAGACGCTTCACCCCATTCAGGTATCGAGGTTTATGTTATGGGCGAAGAGATATAATTTGTATCCATGTAGTAATTCTATACATGAATGGGAAAAAAGGTCTGACTGAATTGGGAGTAACTTTTCTGTCTGTATTCGATTTCATTTCATCTCGGAGGGAAATTGAATCCCTCGGCAACTGATTTCTTGATATTTAGTCGTTATCATAAAAATCTACTGTATCTGCATCATAATATTGCCAAGTTTTCAAAATTAGTAACATATTTAGCTAGTCAAAACATCTTGCTGAAAGTTAAGTAATCCAGAAAATGACAAGACAATTTACCGTCAGCTTGGAACACAATAAAAAAAGACAATAATGCTCAATACTTCTCTTCTATCTACACTCTCCCACCCGTGTGGTCCTAGTGTACTGTCTAATGGCGTTAATGGGTTTCCAAATATAAGACTATAAGTGCCAAGTGGTCTCATTTAAGACTCATTACCTAGCCAAAAAAAAAAAAAAACAAAAAAAAAAAAACAATGAAAAATATAAAGAAATAATTGTCAGAAATAATTCAAAAAATGAAAAAGACAATAGTTACCAGTGCTAGAACCAAGTGGTCACACTGTCTTGCCTGAAACGAGAAAACAAAATAAATACAAGATAATTGAAAAAAACATGCTTTCGCGTGAAACCCCTATAGGTTAAATAGCCATTAATAAGTAGGCCTATATAAATAAATAAATAAATAAATAAATAACCTAAATAAACAAGATATGCCAATACCAGTGCCATGTGGTATCAATATCTTGCCTGAAAAATATAATTAAGTAATTTTTGGAAAATTAAATTAAATAAAGAACCTGGAACAGTCTACAAGTCAATAAAAGTATAATATGGCCTCGTCTGCTACGCGATAAATGACTTATTACGGTACGAATTGATTAAATAGACCTTTCCGGATTATTACGCGCTTTGACAGTATTTTCTGGCTATCATCAGACGATTACGCTTAGGAAGAACTTGTGGGAGCTAAAGAGTTAAGGCGGGTGACCTGTTTTTGTTCTGTCCTTTTCTATCTTTCTCTGGCTTGTATCCATTTGGCCCCATTCAGCCTACTGTTTTAAGACGTTTATCCCCCTCCAGGTGTCAATTTCTTACTGGTGAGCGGTAGCGAGCCAGCATATTTTTAATTTTTGTTAGACAGCAGGCTAAATTTGTAAATTTTTCGATAGAAAAATGTCTCCGGCGAAGCCGCATTTCTTCATATAATGCTGGCTCGCTATCGCTCGCCAGGAAGAAATCGACACCTAGATGGGGATAAACGTCTTAAAATAGTTGGCTGAATGGGGCCGAATGGATACAAGCCAGAGAAAGAGAGAAAAGGACATACATAACAAAAAGCAGGTCACCCCCCAGAATGGAGATAGTATTTACCCCTTGATTCCTAAACAGCATTCCTAAATTACATATAATCGTGGAATGAGAGCCAGAATATACTTTCACCAGAATAAACTTTCAAAACGAGTCATAATCCTCGAGGGGTTAATGTCTGCTAGTGAGGTATCTGCATTGCTAACTACGTATTTAGGCTAAACGTATCGTTGTGTATGAAGGGGACATTTTCACTTAGCCCAATAGTGTTTTTTTTCTGGAGCTCTTCTCCCTCATGTTTAGTCCCATTAGTTTCGAGATTTAAGACGTTTATCCCATGAAATTGGCGACTTTAAGACCTTTCGCCCTATTTCTTTGTCAATGATAAGATCTTTCTTGTGATTTAGGTGTAGATTATATTTTCCTGTCGAGTGTTAGGGAGTTTGTTTTTTATGAATACACAAACAAATATGGCTGTCTTAGTTCGTCAACGTCTTATTGTATACCCTATATATATATATATATATATATATATATATATATATATATATATATATATATATATATATATTGTCTAAGCAGATGTGTGTATGCATGTCGTATGTATGAGTGTGGACAACTACATTACTCTCAGCTGTTTTATCTTAAACACGTGTTCCTGTAGGTTGATATCACCATATAAATTGTTCCGAGTTGAGGTGGTTGTCTACCTAATATCTTAAATACAATTATGTACCTTCTCTCTCTCTCTATATATATATATATACAGTATATATATATATATATATATATATATATATATATATATATAGAGAGAGAGAGAGAGAGGGAGAGAGATATCAGCATTCAATATTGTCTGTGAACGTATTTATGATGCTTGTAGGCCTAACATTGTGGCATTTCGTGTGTATCCCTGTATCTACGAACATAGTATCAAATGGTCTCCAATATATCTAGAAACCAGTTAACCCTCTCACGACCATATGACGCAGAGGTTGCCAGATTAGCAATAAGAAATAGAGTTCTCTCACTTATAATTACCTCTCCAAAATTAGTTTTCTGCCCACAGCTAACTCAAAGACAACTGCAGAGGTTAAAGTATCTAAACTAAAGGTTTCATAAATACCCCTGATGGTAACAAAGGCTTTAAAGTATCCCTAATAGGCTCAACATTGCGTCAAGAACGTGAGAGGGTTAATAGTGATTATCCTTGTTTTAATGTTAATATGTAGGTTTTTATAAGTTACAATTGATAGCGTTTCAGTCAAAATTTTAAGAAATTCACTCAATATGCGAAATGAAGGAAATATTTATATTTATAAATTCGCACTGCGTTATAGCTTTTGAAATATGGAATGGAGTTTGATTACCGTATATTTATTACTTTTATTAATCTCACCACCACACCCCCAATGAAATTAATTAAAGTATATATGATCCACCGGGATTCGAACCCGGGTTATCACACACATATTTTTGCCACCTTAACCATTACACCACCAGGACGGTTAAAGGTTTATGCACACGCCTACGACTTATTATCCATTCTCGAATACTGGATATTAATCTAATCATGTTCATATTCCCAACCGCACTATGGTAGCCTACTGTTTAAGTATATTAGATTGTGTCCACAAGGATAAGGTGGGAGGTCACTAACGTATTTGTTCCTTTATCTAAATAGCAAGACGGGCAGCCTATCATCTTCTGCTCTTCTACTCTCTTCTTTAATATACACTTTGCTTCACGCCTCTGAAAATACTCCTAATCATCTGTCTACGCACCCACTACCTACCAACATGACAGATTATACCACCAGGTATTACAAAAAGTAGACTAGATTTTTTTGTTTTTTTTACTTTCATTAAGGAAGTATACGGATTTAGGATGACTAATTGCCAATTTTGAGTACTTGATAGTAACTAGCCAGAGGGAGTAGTGGGTGGCGAGAGAGTCTTCTACTTGGCTATTTTATTCTTCTACTATAAACTGTTCCTGTCTACTATTAGTATTAAGTCAAGCCCACATAGTGACGACCGCAAGGTCTGTGTGGTCGGAGTATCTGTGTAACTCTCATTATATTCTTAAGCTAGTTAAAATATGACTTAAGAGGCTATCAACCCTTTTGGATTATTAAGCCAGCACACTGTAAGTCAAGAATAACGTCAGGACTGGAGCCTCTTTAAGAGAACTCCAGTCCCTTGTTATTTGTTATTTTTGTCATGTCATTCTGCTACCTGCTACCTGCTCACTCTGCTACCATCTCTCTCTCTCTCTCTCTCTCTCTCTCTCTCTCTCTCTATCGCCGTTCCTTCGCTATCTCTCTCTCCTCTCCCTATCTCTCCATCTCGCCCTCTTCATCGTTCTGCCTGCTTCCTCTTCCATCGTCATCATCGTCTATTTTCCTTCCTCCTCTTCTTTCTCTTCCTCCACCTCCTCCTCCTTGGCATCTTCGTCTTTAACACTATCTGGTCCAACGTCTTGTGGGTTAGTATGATATATGTTTAAATCATTATTGCTTCTTTTTACCATTTTCGAGCATTGCATTTTAGTTTGTCTTTTTGGCTAACCATATTGCCTAGCTAGACTTCTTCAAATGCCGAATCAGACTCCCAAGCAAAATTTGTACATTTACGATATAAAATATAGAAACATAATACGGCCGAAGACGACGACGACGACGACGACAGAGAGAGAGAGAGAGAGAGAGAGAGAGAGAGAGAGAGAGAGAGAGAGAGAGAGAGAGAGAGAGAGAGAGAGAGAGAGAGAGAGAGAGAGAGAGAGCGTTAAATGTTTAACGTACACTAAGTTATATTATTAATAGATCATCTTACAAAACATATATCTGCATAATTAAAAAAATACCTTTATTAAATGACTGCATAATGATATCTAGCCTATTGTCATGGTGAATTTATCTTACTAGTGTAGCTTTACTTAATAGGACTGATGAAAACCGTCTTGGTGGTGTAATGGTTAAGGTGTCTAAAAATCTGTGTGTGATAACCCAGGTTCGAATCCCGGTGGATCACATACAGTATATGCTTTCAATAATTTCATTGGAGGTGTTTGGTGGTGTGGTGAAATTAATAACAAATATATTAATTAGCGGACTATCAGGTTGGTAGGTAGGGTGTTATTAATTTGTTTTTTTAGTTGATTTAGGCTATATCACTGTATTTTTTATTTATTTTTATATTTTTTTATTTTATGTTGTTTAATGTATTTATTGTTATTATTTAGAGGAATTCGGTTCGGTTGCTGGTCGGGGAGATAGCCTTTTGCAACGGCCTCCCCCTTTCTGTTGTATTTTGTCTGGCGTGAAGAGAAGTGTGTAGAGGAACAAGGAAGTAGAAGAGAAAAAGGTGATGGTCTGTCAGTCTTGTTATTATGGTTAAGGACTAATCATGTTAAGAGGGTAGTGGCTGTTTTGGGGGGCTATTAAATAATGTATTCATATGTATTTTTAGTTCACTCGCTAGAACTCTTATCAAGCTTAAACAAAAAACTATCCCCCCCCCCCCTCCCCGCCTTCAATATATAATTGTAATTTTTTCGATAGAAACATTTCCCGGCCGAAGGCCGGTTCCTCTTAAAATTAAAGGCTCGCTATCGCTCGCAAGGAAAAAATCGACACATAAATGGCACGAAAGGTCTTGAAATTAACAACGAAATGGGGCGAAGGGTCTTAAAATCGACAAACTAATATGCTACACATGAGGGAGAAGGGGGTCCATAAAAAGCGAGTAGTACCCCCTTAAGTGACCACCCACCACATATTATTAAAGACACAAACTAATGCATAAACTTATTCCACGCCATTCTCGATTTAATTTTAAAAACGCAGTAAATATAGATATACAAGATTTACGATAATTTTTTATACTCCACTCCTTAACTAATTTAAAAATGTATTAATTAATTAATTGAAATAACTAATTACATATAAACCATTCTAACAGAAATATAATTACCGGTACTCTATTAGTTTGTGGATAACTAATATTAACAATATCAGACAACTGGTTGTTAGATATAGTTTTTAAGATAAGATAAAAATACAAACTCCTTATTATTGCTAGAGTCCTAAGCTGAAAATCGTTTCATAGTATATAGTTGCCAAAATATGAGAAAATGGATGTCCCTGGTACTGAATGGGTTAAACGAGTGAAGCCTTATTATTGCTAGGGGTCCTTGCTAAGCCGAATATAATCGTCTAGTAGTTGCCAAAATATGAGAAAATGGATGTCCCTGGTACTGAATGGGCTGAACGAGTGGATTACTAAATGGAACGACACAGTGATACAATAACAGAACTATGGTCGGTTTAATTTAAACTGGCGGTGAATTGAATGCCTTAGCTACTGATTTCTCGATTTGTAATGGCAAAATAGGACACTACTACATCTCTGCATCATATTAAGACCAAGTTTGTATAATTAGCCCCCTATTTCATTACACAATCTTCAAAATAACTGAGAAATCTTGATGGGAACTTTGCAATTTACCGCCAGTTGAGATGAAACCGAGGAGGCCTATAACAAAAATAGTTAAAATCGGACTTCAGAGGCTATCAACCCAATTGGATTATTAAGCCAGCACACTGTAAGTCAAGGATAACGTCAGGACTGGAGCCTCTCTGCGAAAACTCAAGTCCCTTGTAGGCCTATAGATTGTAAACAAAAAGACACAGCTAATACAAATACAGTCAACTCGTGTAATCTCGGAAATCTTAGTTATGCAATTATATTTTTTTCCCAGATTGCTATAGGAAACTGTATTGCTTATACATTTCTTAATTTATCTCTTTTCCATTTTATACATAGCACATTTATTTTATACATTAACCCCTTCTATACTGGCGAGGTCTTTTGTTTTTTATTTAAGCTACATTTAGACGATTTTATGAAGCTTAGGAAGGATATATGGTAGCTAAAAGGATGAATTGAGATAGTGTGTAGCCCTTTAATTGGTCGAGGTCTTTCCTAAACTGAATAAAAGCATCTAATAGTAGTCGGAATAAATTGAAAAAGACGTCCCCGGTACAGAAGGGGTTAACTGCTAAGCTTTTCATAAACTTAAATAATATTCTGAAACTACGGATTATACGAGTTGACTGTACACCCAGCGATAGAGGCAAACATGGTACAGAGCCACTTGTAACCTCTTCTGTTCCGTCGACATTCTTTGTATTCTATGCTGGCTACTACTAATCGATTTTATTCAGATTAGGAAGGGTCTCTAGCTATTATATGGCTTCGAACTATATCAATCAGGCCGTTTAAAGTACCACAGATCCTTCCCAATTAGTTAGTTGAAATAGGATTCAGAGGCTATCGACCCTACTGGATTATTAAGCCAGCACACTGTAAAGTCAAGATAAACGTCAGGACTGGAGCCTTTCTGCAAAAACTCCAGTCCCTTCTCCTTCCTAAGCTGCATAATATCGTTTAAATATAGCTAGAATACAATATAACACACGTCGCTGGTACTCAAAGGGTTCATAAGCTATTGAGTTAGATTTTATATGTTTTCTTGCCTCGAAGCAGAGATGTGGACAGAGGATGTAGTAGGAGATGAGGAAGGGAGCTGGAGGAAGAGATGAAGGCGTCGGGGCTTGCCTTAACATGAGTAAGATGTAGCCTATATCTTATTGAGGAATTTACTAAGCTAATTTAGCTCTATTTCTGTATATTATTAATAATCTTAAAACATAGGATGTATATATGAGAAGGATAGTTTAAAGTAGTATGGGGAAGGGACTGGAGTTCTCAAATATAGGCTCCAGTCCTGACGCGATTCTTAACTTACAGTGTGCTGGCTAAATAATCCTATAGGGTTGATAGCCTTTGAAGTTCTCTTTTAACTAAGTAGTATGGGAGGAGTAAGGGAAACGAAGATAAAATTAAAAAGAACGTGAATAGGGAAATAACTAGAATTGGAGTTAAAAATGCGAGTGAGAAAAATGTAAATAGCTAGGGAAGAGAGGTAAATGTGGCAACCTCAAAATAAATTGGAAAATAGAGGAAACAACACAATACATGCAATTAGAAGAACGGGGAAAGGAGAAGGGAAAGACTAAAGAAAGAACAATAGAAAGAGAAGAGAGCAACGAAGATTGGAAGAGACGTAGATACCGATAAAGGAGAAACAGGAAGTAGTGAGGAAGATGTGGAGGAAAGATTAGGCTGGGAGAAGCGATAAGGAGAGAGAGAGAGAGAGATATATTGGCCACACAGACATTACGATCTCAGTTAGGTGGTAAGGACACACATTTAGTAAATATAGCAAAGGGAAGTGGAAGGAAAGGATAGTAACAGAGAGAGAGAGAGAGAGAGATACTGGCCACACAGACCTTATAATCTCAATTAGGTGGTAAGGACATCATTTTAGTAAAGATAGCAAAGGGAAGTGGAAGGAAAGGATAGTAACAAAGAGAGAGAGAGAGAGAGAGAGAGAGAGAGAGAGAGAGAGAGAGAGAGAGAGAGAGAGAGAGAGAGAGAGGGGGGGGATGACTAACATAAAGCAGAACACAACGGGATATAGATCAAGCTAATAAAACAGAAAATGGAGTCATATTTTTTTCACTGGTACACACTGCACTTAAGCTCCTACCACTGCTACAACAAATACCACACAAGCACAACCACACCATCAACCAACACCACAACCACATCGTATTCAATCATAAAGGAAAAAACAACTCCAACAACTGCTACTACCAGAACTGTAATCACCTCCCACCAACACCTAGAACTACAATCACCACTACAACTACCATCAAGCCTGCCACTACTGTCACTAGTACTACCACCACAACTACTACCAACACACCATAACTACCACACCTTCCACCACCACCACAACAACTACCACCACCACCACCACAACTGATACCAACACACCATAACTACCACAACAACCACCACCAGTACCACCATAACTACCACAACCACCCACCACAACTATAACAGCCACTACCACAACCACCACCCACCATAATTACCACACCTTCCACCACCAATACAACTACCACAACTCCCACCACAACTACAACCACCACAACTACAGCAGCTACGAGCCACATTGCTATAAAGATCAATAGGCATAAATTAACCAACACGCCACCGTTATACTGTAATAATTTAACTACCACAATTCCACTACCACAATTCTGCTACCACAATTCAGCTACCACGATTCTGCTACCACAATTCCGCTACCACAATTCTGCCACCACAATTCCGCTACCACAATTCTACTACCACAATTCAACTACCACAATTCCGCTACCACAATTCTGCTACCACAATTCTACTACTATAATTCTCCTACCACAATTAGATCACTACGAATCTAATACCACAATTCTACTGCCACCATTAGATCACTACGAATCTAATACCACAATTCCTTCCGTTACCACAATTCAGCTACCACAATTCAACTACCACAATTCTACTACCACAATTCCACTACCACAATTCCACTACCACAATTCCGCTACCACAATTCCACTACCACAATTCTGCTACCACAATTCTGCTACCACAATTCTTCTACCACAATTCCACTACCACAATTCCGCTACCACAATTCCACTACCACAATTCTGCTACAACAATTCTACTACAACAATTTCACTACCACAATTTCACTACCACAATTCTACTACCACAATTCTACTACCGCAATTTCACTACCACAATTCCACTACCACAATTATACTACCACAATTCTGCTACCACAATTTCACTACCACAATTACACTACCACAATTCTACTACCACAATTCTGCTACCACAATTCCGCTACCACAATGTAGCTACCATCATCATAAACACTACCACCAACATCATCTACTTATGTTACCATCATCACTATCACCACTACTACCAACATTACCTCCACTACTACCATCATCACAACCCCTACCACCACCTACTAATAATACCTTCATCACCACTACTACCAATTACATCATCACCCCTACTACCACGTGTAAATCTGTCTCTCCTCTCCTCACCCCCCATTCCCAACTCCCCATCTCACCCATTACGCTATACCCCCCCCTCCCCTCCTCTACCCACCACCACCACCACCACCACATCCCCCCTCACACACTCTCTCTCCCTATCTTTATCTCTCTCTCACTCAAAATGGTAGGATAAAGAGTCATCAAAATGGCTGCGCTTAGGGGAGGTAGGTGGGTAAGGAGAGAGGGAGGGAGGGAGGGGGGGAGGGAGGGAAGGGGAGATAAGAGTGAGGGAGGGGAGGGAGGTGGGTAAGTAGGGAGGGCAGGAGGGAGGGAGGGTGACAGGGAGGTAGGGAGGGGAGGGAGATATAGAGTAAGGGAGGGAGGGAGGGTGGTTGTTGGATAAGTAGGGACGGCAGGAGGGAGGGAGGGTGACAGGGAGGGGAGGGAGATATAGAGTAAGGGAGGGGAGGGAGGTGGGTAAGGAGGGAGGGCAGGAGGGAGGGAGGGTGACAGGGAGGTAGGGAGATATAGAGTAAGGGAGGGGAGGGAGATATAGAGTAAGGGAGGGGAGGGAGGTGGGTAAGTAGGGACGGCAGGAGGGAGGGAGGGTGACAGGGAGGTAGGGAGATATAGAGTAAGGGAGGGGAGGGAGATATATAGAGTAAGGGAGGGGAGGGTGTGAGTAAGTAGGGAGGGCAGGAGGGAGGGAGGGTGACAGGGAGGTACGGAGGGGAGGGAGATATAGAGTAAGGGAGGGGAGGGAGGTGGGTAAGTAGGGACGGCAGGAGGGAGGGAGGGTGACAGGGAGGTAGGGAGGGGAGGGAGATATAGAGTAAGGGAGGGGAGGGAGGTGGGTAAGTAGGGACGGCAGGAGGGAGGGAGGTAGGGAAGGGAGGGAGATATAGAGTATGGGAGGGGAGGGAGGTGGGTAAGTAGGGAGGGCTGGAGGTATGCTGTGGGCTTTGTTTACGATAGTACAGACACTAGTATAAAAATGCAGTCCCCTGTATATATTTATTTATGTAATTATAACTACTAGAATTGATTTTTGGATGGAATTGGCTTTTCAATAAATATTATATAGCCTACCGTTTTGTACTTTATGTATCGAGTATTATAATCATAAATTCGTTTCCAGAGATATAACTCCATGAATTAAAAAAAAAAGGCGATGTCCACGAATTGAGTGACTGTACTGTATGTCATCTCTCTCTAACTGTCTTGATGGTGTAATGGTTAGAGTGTTTACATTTTGTATGTGGTAACCCAGGTTCGAATCCCGGGAGGATCACATGCTTTCATTAATTTCATTGGGAGGTATTTGGTGTTGGGAGTGAAATTAATACATTATATTATTTTTCATATACTGCATATGTGTGTGTCCATTTCTCGTTTGCCTATTTGTTTGTATCTGTGTGTATGACAAATTGCCTAATGTTAACCCACTGAGGATCATAGGGGAGGAGTGTATGGTAATGTGGGGAAGGAGAGAGAGAGAGAGAGAGAGAGAGAGAGAGAGAGAGAGAGAGAGAGAGAAAGAGAGAGAGAAAGAGAGAGAGAGAGAGAGAGAGAGAGAGAGGTGCAAGTAAGTAGATGAACAGGGTAGATAAGAAGGAGGGAAGTAAGGTGGGTAGGTTGTAAGGTAGGTAGGTAGGTAGGAACGAGGGTAAGTAGGTAGGTGGGTAGGTAAATAGGTAGGTAGGTACGTAAGTAGGCATATAGGTAGGTATGTAGGAAGTGGGGTAAGAAGGTGGGTAAGTAAGTAGGAAGTTAGGTAGGTTAGAAGGAAGGTGGGTACGAAGAAAGGTAGATAGGTACTGTACATAGGTTGGTAGGTCAGAGGAAAGATGGGTACTAAAAAAAAGTAGATAGGTAGGTAGAAAAGAAGGCATGATGGCACGTAGGTAGGTAGGAAGGGTAAGCAGATAAGTTGACAGATAGGTAGGTAGGAAGGAATGATGCTAGGTATAGTCTATTCGCTGTAAGTAGGCGAGAAACCATGACCTCTATCCTCTGTAACTCAAAAATGACTAGAGTAATCGAGCTAATAGTACTACCATTTGGGAAGAATCAGTCAAGGAATAGATGTGGAAATTTACAGCCAATTTGCTCAAGCCCTTTTTGAGTTACAGAGGATAGAGTTCATGATTTCTCGCCTACTTACAGCGAATATACCATAGTTATGTAGGTAGGGTACGAAGCTGGAGGGTAAGGTAAAGGGGGGTGGGGGGGGGGGGAGGGAAGATGGTCACTTGCAACAGAGAGGGGTAAGGGTAGAAGAGGAACTTATCCCTATTTGGGCCGAGCGGTGACCTTTTGGACTCCTCTTGTTTCGTTCCATTACTTAGCAATGTCTTAGATATTTCACCCACTTATAAATGTATGTATGAATGGACTATAGTGAGAGCAAACAAAGAAGACTAATTTTCTTGACATTCTAATTTATTTTATCTGTAGGCCTAATCTAATCAATTAGATTTGCTAGTTTCAGGCTAACATTGATATAGAACAAAAATGCAATATTAAGGTAGATTTCTGATGGTTAGAAAGTATGATTAATTTGGTTTTATGTGTTTGAAAGTGTACTACGACCGAATTTTAGTTTAGTTTGCAAAATATCGATGTCTATACCTCTAATACCTCTAACTCCCTTATAATCGAAACGCACACGTGTTCAGTTATTAACTGAATAATCAAACACCTTGGTAGTGATGACAAATATGTTGTTTGTTTTCCTTCATATTAAGTAGTAATGAGGATACGGGGCAGGGGGATAAACACATGGATAAGCATATGGGAGGCTATGTTAATGGGGAGAGTGAGAGAGTGTGTGTGTGTGTGTGTGTGTGTGTGTGTGTGAGTCTATGGGAACGGTCATTTGCTTGGGTAGAAGTAGGGGGAGGAGGGTCGAAGGTAAACAAAGAGGAGGGACTATTATATATTTGTATGGGGAGACAAAATGGGAGATGGGAAGGAAGAAAGGAAGGGAGATATGCAAGAAGGAAGGACAGTGGTAGGGAACAGGGAAGGAAGGATGAATGTGGAGAAAGGTATGGACGAATGGGAAGCAGAAGGCAAGGAAGGAATAAAGCATGGGGGGGAAGGAAGGAAGAATAGAATGGAGAGAGAGGGAAAAGGCGAAGATGTATGGGAAGCAGCGGTCATTATGCTTGGGTTAGGGGAGGGGGGTCTATGGAGGAGGTACTGAGGGTTCTATGGGAAGGCAAAATGGGAGGTGGTAAGGAAAGAAAGAAAGGAAAGAAAAACAAATAGCGAAATAAAGGAAGTGTAAGGAAGAAGGAAGAAAGGAAAAAGAAAGAAAGAAGGAGGAGATAGATAAACAAATGAAGAATGGAAAAGTTGAAGTGCATGCTAATATGCAATTGATAACAAGAACAACATTTACATTATGGAATAACGGAAGGTAGGAAAATAGATGAAAGACGATAGGAGGGAAACAACATAAGGAATATGACAGGACGATAAGAGCGAAGTAATAAATGGGTAAACAGTATGGGGGGAGGGGAACGTGTGAGAAACAATCAAACTCAATGGTAAACAAATAGATAGGCAAATGGACAACATGCGTTGGGTGTGAAAGGGATCTGCCGCGTGTGGGGCAGTCGGATTTCTGCAGACTCCCGTTTTCTCATGTTTCTTATGTTCTAATGTAATGAAAAAGGGAAAGGGTAGGTGTGAGGAGGGACTAAAGGTTGGAAAGGCCCACCTCTCTGGTTGTATGGTTCCCTTATGCAAATGAGAAGGTAAAGGGAGAGGAGGAGCTGTAGGCGAGTATGGGGTGAAGGAAGGGGAGAGGCAAACAGGAAAGAATGATAGGATAAGAAGTGAGAAATGAGGAAGGACGGATGGAAAAAGGGAAAACACAAAAAGAAGTATAGCAGAATGGTAAGCACAAACCCATATATAATTAGGGGTGTGTTTAAGGAAAACGGTCAATACTCTTGGATTCTGGAGGGGGGAGAGGGAGGGCGTAAGGAGGAAGGACTATGGGGTGTATGGCTACCGTATGTAAATGAGGGGTAGAAGAAGGGGGGAAGGTATGGGACAATATGGAGATGTAGGGAGGAGAAAAGCAAAATGGCAGGACGAAGGAGAGAGAATGTGAAGAATGAAGGAGAATGATTACAAGGATGGAAAAGACAATCAAGAAGACGAACAAGGAATTAATGAAAAGGACAGTAAGGGGCTGAAGGTAAAGGGAGAAGAGCTATGGAGCAGTATGGAGGTGAAGGAAGGAGATATGTAAATTGAAAGGAAGTGTGCACATGTGAAAAGTGAGGGAGGACAGAAGGAAGCAAGTAGCATGGCAGGGAGGAAGCAAACAAGGATAGAAGGAAGGAAGGAGACAAGTAAGCAAGGCAGGACAAAAAAAGGAATATTAGTAAGGAAGAAATACAAAAAAGGAGGAAAGTAGGGAGGTGGAGGGGTGTGTAAGGGAACGATCACACTCTTGGGTATTGGAAGAGAAAGAAGGAGGGCGCACAGAGGAGGGACTTTACGACTCTATGGGTACTATAATTATGTAAATGGGAAGGCAAGAGGAGGGGAGGAATGGTATGGGCAAGTATATGGGTGAAGGGGAGGAGAGAAGCTAGAAGGAAGGAAGGGTTGGAGGAAATGGGAAGAGTGAGGAAAAATAATGAATGTATGAAGAAAGGAAGGAAGGAAAAGACAAAAGGAAGAATGGGAGGTTAGTAAAGAAGGATTAACCCCTTCTATACCGGCAACGACTTTGTAGTTATATTCTAGCTATATTTAGATGTTTTGTGCAGTTTAGGAAGGATCTGTCGTAGTAAAAAGGATTGAGGGAGATTATTAGAAGCCTGTTTATTGCTGGACATCCTTTTAAACTGAATACAATCGTCTAACAGTTGCCATAATATAATGAAATAGATGTCACCGGTACTGAATGGGTTAATAGACGGGAGGTAAGTAGAGGGGGAGGGGGAGGGGGGGTAAGGGGTGTGTATGGGAAACGGTCATACTCTCAGGTATTGGAGGAGGGAGAGGGAGGGCATAAAGAGGAGGGACTATAGGGTGTATGGGCACCGTATGTAAATGTAAAGGGAAGGTCTGGTGAAGTATGGAGGTAAAGGAAGGAGACAGGTAAACTGGAAGGAAAACTGAGGGTAACTGGTAAGGATAATTTAGAAGAGAAGAAGAGTATGGAGGAACAGAACAAAAAGGATGGCAGGTTACCTATTTAGAGAGCTGGGAGGATGGAAGCTAGGACACGAGAAGGAAAGGGTAGGAAAGAAGGAATGAAGGATGGGAACAATGAAAAATAGGATGAATGAAGTAATTAACCATTTCAAGATCCGATTACATGAGAAGGATTTGACTCTTGAGGTATAGTTAGTTAAAATAGAACTTCAGAGGCTATCAACCCTATTGGATTATTAAGCCAGCGCACTGTAAGTCAAGAATAACATCAGAACTAGAGCCTATCTGCGAAAACACCAGTCCCTTCTTGAGGTATAGCATAAACACATCAAATTATATATACAGGTACATTATACAAGGTGTCAAAAGGGCAAACAAGATGGTTATACCGTGCAGGGAAAGAGAGGGATGATTGGGAGGGGTAGGGGAGGAAGGTAGGGAAGGGGGGGGGGGGGGAGGAGGCAGGGGAGGAAGAAAAAGGGGGGAGATGTATGGTAGGGATCTATGGACAAATGTGTGACAAAAAAAAAAGGGGGGGGGGGCAGTAAGGAGCAATGGCGAAGATCTAGCTATTTTTTTTACAATATGGCAATTTCATAGCTACTGATACGTATGGCAGTAATTAGTCTAAGATTAACTGTAATGTTTATTTATATTTTTGATAAACATCAATTCTCGCTCTCGCTCTCTCTCTCTAACAGTATTATACATCTACACTCCAAATATAGACATATTCAAAATAAAAACAAATTAAATAATTTATATGCTAAAATATGATAATTTCATACAATAATCTCAAGGAAATTATTAAGCTTATGTAATTCAAGATGGAATCAGATATACATAAGATTTACCCAATAATTCGTTTCTGAACATAATTGGCCTCTTTCACTTCAACATTTAATGCAGTATATAAATTATGTATGTATGTTAACTCCACCAGCACGCAGACGTAATTTTCATCATATATTGGGTACCATTAGACGATATTCTTCAGCTTATAATGTACCCTCTAGGACTCAAAAGGGTAAATGTGATAGTAATATACCTTCTGAACAAGATATATCCTTCTTAACCCTCTCCGACATATGACGGGATTTTGAGCCTATTAGGGAAACTTTAAAGCCTTTGTTACCATCAGGGGTATTTAGAAACCTTTAGTTTAGTTACTTCAACCTCTGCAGTTGTCTTTGAGTTAGCTGTGTTGAGCCTATTGGGGATACTTTAAAGCCTTTGTTACCATCAGGGGTATTTAGAAACCTTTAGTTTAGTTACTTCAACCTCTGCAGTTGTCTTTGAGTTAGCTGTGGGCAGAAAACTAATTGTGGAGAGGTAATTATAAGAGTGAGATAACTCTATTTCTTATTGCTAATCTGGCAACCTCTGCGTCATATGTGCGTGAAAGGATTAAACTCCATAAGATCGTCTGCTTTCACCCACAATCACAGGAAAAAAGACGTCATCGTACTGTCAGGGGTTAAATCTTCTAATAAACAAAACAGTTTTCCGTATTAAGAGCCTACAATTTGCTTACCCCTATCTGGTATGACGTCTTGTTGGGGTACCATAATGTGGGTATTATTGAAGATTTTGTTTGTTTTTGCTATATTATCTCTCCCTCAATCAATCTTTCCTTCATCCCATGAATTAAATTGCTTTAAAATTCGTGTGTCCAGGCTTTTAAAGATTAACATCCCTTGAATTTGGCTCTGTCACTCTTAGGCTTTGGGGGAGACACTCGTTACAGGCAACCTGCCTTTGTCTCCTTCATTCACATAGGATCAAATATCGAGTAATGTATTGTAGTTTGCCCCCCTGGGCTAAGAAAAAAGCAGTCCCAGCTTTACTTCCAACTAGAAAATGCCCACCTAGACCCCTTCAAGCTTAATATGTACATTTTTCGATAGAACAATGCAGTTGCTGACTAGCTATAGCTTGTCCATAACAAATTGACAATTCAATGGTGTGAAACGTATTATCGCCAAACTAATTGGATGAAACGCCTTAAAATCTCCCAACTAATGGAGCAAAACAGAGAAGCACGAAGATGCTCAACCTCGGACCAAATAGTGTCAAAACCAGTAGCTTTCTAAAGTCCTTCAGACACAGTATTATTTAGTTGGCCATATATCGTTGTGGGTAGTGCGTGGAGAAACTTATCTGGTGGGTTATCTTTCAGTTGCTTATGCTCGCGCTCGCACGCGCGCGCGCTCTCTCTCTCTAAGTAAGGGAGATACAGAGAGAACTTGGAAAGATTTATGTTTAAGGAGATCAAGGAGGAGGAAAAATCAAGTAGTCTGAAGGCGAACCAGATGTTTATGAGTCAGAGAGAGAGAGAGAGAGAGAGAGAGAGGAGAGAGAAAGAGAGAAAGAGAGAAAGAGAAAGAGAGAGAGAGAGAAGGAGGAGAGAGAGAGAGAGAGAGAGACACACACACACACACACGAAGGGGGGGGGGGGGGGGGGAATTAATTGGTTCCTTCCGGTTGTAGGAACGTATCTTTTCTTTCAAATCGATCTAAGATGTTCCCATAACAGACTAATCAAACTGTAATAGAGAGAGAGAGAGAGAGAGAGAGAGAGAGAGAGAGAGAGAGAGAGAGAGAGAGAGAGAGAGAGAGAGGAGGAGGAGAGAGAGAGAGAGGAGAGGGAAGGGGAGAGAGAGAGAGAGAGAGAGAGAGAGAGAGAGAGAGAGAGAGAGAGGGAGAGAGAGAGAGAGAGAGAGAGAGAGAGAGAGAGAGAGAGAGAGAGAGAGAGAGAGAGAGAGAGAGAGAGAGAGAGAGAGAGAAGACATGGTGCAGATGTTCGTAATGAGACCAAGTAGCTAAATTTTCATGTTCACCACCAAAAGACACAATGGCCTCCTTCAACACACACACACACACACACACACACACACACACACACACACACACACACACACACACACACACACACACACACACACACGGACATTAGTTCCAGGGCAGTAGTTCCCTTTCCAATGTTCCCCTACCCACTCTAAACCACTGTTTGGACACTTGATCCTCAGTGTTTTGGAGGACAAGCAGCCTAGAAGAGTCACTAGATCTGTTGTTGCTTGATTTCCTTTGTACTCCTTTGTACTTTGTATACCAAAACAAAACTATATGCACAAACAAACCCATTTATATATACACTTATGCATATATACACGCACATCAAACTTCTGCATATTATACACCACACAAGTAACATACACTTACATTAACATATCCATACACACCACAATCACACACATCACCACCAAACCTACAAATTGACCACATTCAAACTCACACATGTTCACACACACTCACCAATCACCATACATATACATCACCATCACACACACCACATCCACACACACAAACACACACACCACTATCACCACTAAACACCACAAAAAACCACCCACACACCACATCCACCCACCACCACTTAGCAATATGACACCAAATCTCTGCCGGGCTGGTGTCCATGGTGTTGTTATTGTTGTTGGTGGTGGTTGATATTGTGAAGGTGGTGGTAGTTGTGGTTATTTTTTTTGTTGTGGTGGTGGTAGTAGTGGTGATGGCTGTATAGATGGTAGTTTGATAATGCTTGTGGTAGTTGTAGTTGTTGAAGCTGGTTTGTTGACGTTATTGTTGTGTCTGTTGGTGAAGACGGTGGTGGTGGTGATGGTATTGATATTATGGAAGATGATAGTGGTGGGGTGGTGGTTGTGATGGAGGTACTGATATTACGAAGATGATAGTAGTGGTGATGGTGGTGGTCGTGGTGGTGATGATGGAGGTATTGGTATTACGATAGATGATAGTAGTGGTGGTGTTGGTGGTTAGTTAAAATAGGTCATCAGAGGCTATTAACCCTTCTGGATTATTAAGCCAGCACACTATAAGTCAATAATAACGTCAGGATTGGAGCCCCTTTCGAGAACCCCAGTCCCTTGTGGTGGTAGTGATGCTCAAGGAAATAGGTTCAAGTCAGGTCAGGTGAAGGTATTGAGGGATAGGCCTTTGCAACGGCCCCTCTTATCTACTTTCGAAACGTGTTGAGAAAGGAGAAGGATGATATTAGAGATAGTGGATTGCGAAACAAAACACTGTCTAGCCAATGTCTGCGTGCTGTCTGGGTGGTAGGTCTGCTTTGGGTCTGCTCATCCTACTGAAAATTCAATGTTGCCAATTTAGCTCCTGTCCCGCTAGATCTATATGTATTTACTTCGATTTAGCGAGAACTGTTTACACCTAGTCACATGAAGTCTAGCGATATTCTGGATATTTAAGCTATTTTTTAGCGATAATCAAGAGATTGGCATTTTTCTAGCGTTTATCTGCATTGATTTACTATCTAGCGTTCTTTTAGATACTTTTTAATGACGGATCTAGCTGAATTATGTGTTTTGATTCACCTGATTCTCACTTCACATAGTGGTAGTGGTGGCAGTGGGGGTGTTGGCATTGCTATTATTGTTTTTGGCTTAGTGTTCATATAGTGTATATTTTCTCACAGAGGTGGTCATGAATACTTGAACAATATACTTGACTTACAGTGTGCTGGTTTAATAGTCCAGAAGGGTTGATAGCCTCTGAAGTCCTATTTTAACTAACTAACTAAGCTTGACGGAGGTCTAGGGATAAAACTACAAAATAAAATTAGTGAGTTGGTATTACCGAGTTGGGCCTATGGTATTAGTGAGTTGGGCCTAAGGTATTAGTGAGTTGGGCCTATAATTAGGCATTGTAATTGGGGTTGGGTGTGAGAGAGATCTGCCTTGTGTGGGCCGATCGGCTTTCTGCAGACTCCCATTTTCTTATGTTCTTAACCCTTTAAAGATCCAATACGCATTTCTTTTTCCGTTTTCTGGTAATTATTTGACGATTTTGTTCAGATTAGGGAGGGTACATGGAAGTCAGAGGGTTGTTTGCGATAGTCTTTGCACTTAAAATACTCACAGATCCTTCTAAAGCTGCATAAAATTGTCTAATGATAGCCAAATATATACTGCTAAAACGCGTCAGAGGTTCAAAGGGTTAAACAAATAAATCAAAATCTCTCCTTATGGTGCTTAGTGGCGGTGGGGGGTAACAAAACACTGTCTAGCCTGTGTCTGCTGCTGCTTGCTGTGTGGTGGGTGGGGGTCTGCTCTTCCCACTTATAAACACCCCCACTTGACATGCAGGAGGTAAGGCATATAGTATTTCTGGTGCTTGACCTTGTGGAGAAGTGCAGGGAGGCTAGACGTGAGAGAAGGGAGGAAGAAATGGAAGTTGGAGAAGTGCAGAATAAATACGTTAGAGATGGAAGGAAGGGATGGAAGTTGAAGAAGTGAAGGCATGAGAGTTGATGAAGTGCAGGGAGGCCAGACGTGAGAGAAGGGAAGAAGGAATGGAAGTTGCAGAAGTGCAGATAATAAATACGTTAGGGAGGGAAAAAAGGAATGGAAGTTGAAGAAATGAAGGCATGAGAGTTGATGAAGTGCAGGGAGGCCAGACGTGAGAGATGGAAGGAAGGAATGGAAGTTGGAGAAGTGCAGAGAGTAAATAAGTGAGAGATAGGAGGAAGGAAAGGAAGTTGGAGAAGTGCAGATAATAAATACGTATAGAGATGGACGAAAGGAATGGAAGTTGGAGAAGTGCAGATAGTAAATACGTATAGAGATGGAAGAAAGGAATGGAAGTTGGAGAAGTGCAGAGAGTAAATACGTTAAAAATGGGAGGAAGGAATGGAAGTTGGAGAAGTGCATAAAATAAATACGTTAGAGATGGGATGAAGGAATGTAAGTTGAAGAAGTGAAAAAAGGAAAGAAAGTTGAAGAATGGGATGGACGTGAAAGAAGGAAAGAAAGAATAGAAGTTTAATAATTGAAGGCATGAAATCTGATGAAATGCAGGAGTGCATAGAGATGGGTAGAAGGAATGGAAGTTGGAGAAGTGCAGAGAGTAAATACGTTAGAGATGGGAGGAAGGAATGGAAGTTGAAAAAGTGAAGAAGGAATGAAAGTGTAAGAATGACATGGAGTATATAGACGTGAAAGAAGGAATAGGAGTTTAAGAAGTGAAGGAATGAAAGCTGATGAAGTGCAGGGAGTAAATACGTTAGAAATGAGAGGAAGGAATGGAAGTTGAGAGGATGGATTGGAAGTTGAGAGAAGTTTAGAAAAGGATCTCTGGTAATTAACAGGCTGTGAAGTATCTCATTTAACCCATTTTACTATCGCAATGAAACCTCTGACTTCCATACACACTTCCTAATTTGAATAAAATCGTCTAATAATATAACAGGACAGGAGTGCGTCATCGAATCTAGATAGGGTTAAGGGGGGTCACCTTCTTTTTTTATCTTTCTCTCCTTTTCTCTCTTTGTCTTTTATCCATTCGGCTCCATTCAGCCAACTGTTTTAAGACGTTTATCCCCATCCAGGTGTCGATTATTGTATGGAGAAGTTTTTCTATCGATAAATTTACAAATTTAGCTGGCTGTAAACAAAAATACATATATGCTGGCTCGCTACCGCTCGCCAGAATAATATTGATACCTGGATGGGGGGTAAACATCTTAACACAGTAGGCTGAATGGGGCCGAATGGATACAAGCCAAAGAGAGAGGGAGAGAAAAAGAAAAAAAAGCGAGGTGGGCTCCCTTAAATTGGCACCACTGCTGAAACGAACATCATGACATGAACCAATTTTAGCTTAAAACAACAACTTCTTCAGTACTATAACATAACATCGAAAGTCAGGATGATTTAATATTCTCCTTGTACCAGTCCCAAACTATAGTTAATTTTTTTTCCATATTTCATCAGTCAAAATGTATACCAAGGAAACAAGATTGAAACGTAGCTAGTTAATAAGAGCCCAGACTAGGATGCAAATAAGTTTACGAAGACGTGTTTTTAAAGTAAATGTGTAACCCCCCGTTCTAAACATTAATCGTCAATTACAAACCCCAATGTACTTGAATGAACTAACGAAAGCATATGGTCCTCCCGGGATTCGAACTCGGGACACCACACCCAGAACATAAGCACCTAAACCACTACACCACCAACACATTAAAATAATTGAATGATACCGACTCCTCACATGACTCCATAGCCCAACCTAATTTAACCAAGTCAAACTTAAGGGGGGTCACCGGCCTTTTCTATATTATATCTCTCCTTTTCTCTCTTTCTCTGGCTTGTATCCATTCTGCTCCATTCAGCCAACTGTTTTAAGACGTTTATCCCCATCCAGGTGTCGATTTCTTCCTGGCGAGCGATAGCGAGCCATCACTGTATGGAGAAATCCGGCTTTGCCGGAGAATTTTTTCTATCGAATAATGTACAAATTTAGCTGGCTGTAAAATAAAATATGTATATGCTGGCTCGCTACCGCTCGCCAGAATAATATTGACACCTGGATGGGGGTAAACATCTTAAAACAGTAGGCTGAATGGGGCCGAATGGATACAAGCCAAAGAGAGAGGGAGAGAAAGAGAGAACAAGCGAGGTGGGCTCCCTTAAGTTGGCAACACTGACAGAACAAGCACCATGACAGAACCCCAATTTTAGCTAAAACAACAATTTCTTCAGTACTATAATATAAGTTCGAAATTCAGCGTGGTCTAGTATATATCCATTAATCTTCAGATAATTTTGTCCAATATTTCATCAGTCCAAATATATACCAAGGAAACAAGAGTACTATGTAACAAGTCTGTAAGAGCCCAGACTAGGAAGCAACGAGTTTACGAAGATGTGTGTTTTTAAAAGTAAATAATTCAACCCCTTCTGTACCGGCGACGTCCTTTTCAGTTATTTTGGCTGATATTAGACGATTATATTTTGGTTAAGAAGGACGTCTACCTATTAAAAATCAATAAACTATCTCAATTAATCCTTTTAGCTACCATATCTCTTTCCTAAGCTACATAAAATCGTCTAAATGTAGCTGAAATAAAATACAAAAATACGTCACCGGTAAAGAAGGAGTGCATATGATACCTACTCCTCACGTAACTCCATAGCCCAACCTAATTTGTCCCATGAGTATTCTTTCCTCTCACTTAAACATTAGGCTCCCATAGCGCGGTTGGGAATATGAACATGATTAGATTAATATCCTGTATTCGAGAATGGATAATAAGTCGTAGGCGTGTGCATAAACCTTTAACCGTCTTGGTGGTGTAATGGTTAAGGTGTCTAAAAATCTGTGTGTGATAACCCAGGTTCGAATCCCGGTGGATCACATATATGCTTTCATTAATTTCATTGGAGGTGTTTGGTGGTGTGGTGAACACAATAAAAACAATAGATTCACCTAGTCAAACTTAAGGGGGTCCACCTCGTGTTTATTTTATCTCTCTCTCCCACTCTCTGGGTTACATCCATTCGGCCCCATTCAGCCCATTGTTTTAAAATGTTTACCCCCATCCAGGCGTCAATATTATCCTGGCGAGCGGTAGCGAGCCAGCATATACATTTGTTGACAGCAAGGTAAATTTGTACATTTTTCGATGGATATTTTTTCCTGCGACCCCGGATTTCTCCATACAATGATGGCTCGCTATTGCTCGCCAAGAAGAAATCGACACCTGGATGATGATAAACGTCTTAAGACAGTTTGCTGAATGGGGTCGAATGGATACAAGCCAGAGAAAAGGAGAGAAAGAGAAAAAAGGTGACCGCCCTTAACCTAACCTATCCTGCCAAGCTTAGCAAAGGTAGCTCTGCATCAGCTACGTATGTGCAGCACTATACAACAAAGCTAAACCTCAATCAAGCTCAAGGGGGGGTCACCGGCTTTTTTTAATCTTTCTCTCCTTTTCTCTCTTTCCCTGGCTTCAATCCATTCGGCCCCATTCAGTCAACTGTTTTAAGACGTTTATCCCAATCCAGGTGTCGAGTTCTTCCTGGCGAGCGATAGCGAGCCGACATTGTATGGAGAAATCCGGCTTCGCTGGAGACATTTTTCTATCGAAAAATTAACAAATTTAGCTTGCTGTCAAAACAAAAATATACATATATACTGGCTCGCTACCGCTCGCCAGAAAAATATTGACACCTGGATAGGGGTAAACGTCTTAAAACAGTAGGCTGAAAGGGGCCGAATGGATACAAGCCAAAGAGAGAGGGAGAGAAAGAGAAAAAAGCGAGGTGGGCTCCCTTAAATTGTCACCACTGCTGAAACGAGCATCATGACATAAACCAATTTTAGCTTAAAACAACAACTTCTTCAGTACTATAACATAACATCGAAATTCAGGATGAATTAATATTCTCTTTGTACCTTTCCCAAAGTCTAGTTAAATTTTGTACTACATTTCATCAGTCAAAATGTTATACCATGGAAACAAGATTGAAACGTAGGTAGTTAATAAGAGCCCAGACTAGGAGGCAAATGAGTTTACGAAGACGTGTTTTTAAAGTAAATATGTAACCCCCCGTTCTAAACATTAATCGTCAATTACAAACCCCAATGTACTTGAATGAACTAACGAAAGCATATGGTCCTCCCGGGATTCGAACTCGGGACACCACACCCAGAACATAAGCACCTAAAACATTACACCACCAACACAGTCAAAATAATTGAATATGATACCTACTCCTCACGTGACTCCATAGCCCAACCTAATAAAACTTAATCAAACTTAAGGGAGCTCTCTCTCCCTGGGTTATATCCATTCGGCCCCATTCAGCCTACTGTTTTAAAACGTTTACCCCCATCCAGGTGGCAATATTATCCTGGCGAGCGGTAGCGAGCCAGCATATTTATATATTTATTGACAGCAAGCTAAATTTGTAATTTTTTCAATAGAAAAATTTATCTTGCGACCCCGGATTTCTCCATACAATGATGGCTCGCTATAGCTCGCCGAGAAGAAATCGACACCTTAAACCAGTTGGCTGAATGGGGCCGAATGGATACAAGCCAGAGAAAGAGAGAAAATTAGAGTAAGAGAAAAAAAAAAAGGTGACCCCCCTTAACCTAACCTAACCTATCCTGCTAAGCTTAAGTATTATGTTCTATCCAACAACCAACTCTACTCCTAAAATCGATTAATGAAATATTACAAACACATGTGGCAGTCCGTGAATTCGAACCCAGGACGCTCACACCGAAAATCAACACCTTATGTATTGCGCCACGAAGACAGTTAAAGGATGGTGGACACTGCTTACGATTTATTATGCAACTTCGAATCCTGCATATCAATCTAAGCATGTACACACATCCCAACTGCAACTCACGTAGGCTATGCATATGTGAATGGAAAGAGCAATTAATGGGGCCTTAACCACTAGGGAAGTCCTCTCGATAAATTACTCCTGAACCAATATCAATTATTATGTTCTATCCAACAACCAACTCTACTCCTAAAATCGATTAATGAAATATTACAAACACACGTGGCAGTCCGTGTCAGCTACGCATGTGCAGAACTATACAACAAAGCTAAACCTCAATCAGGCTCAAGGGGGGGTCACCGGCTTTTTTTAATCTTTCTCTCCTTTGGGTCACCGGCTTTTTTTAATCTTTCTCTCCTTTTCTCTCTTTCCCTGGCTTGTATCCATTCGGCCCCATTCAGTCAACTGTTTTAAGACGTTTATCCCAATCCAGGTGTCGATTTCTTCCTGGCGAGCGAAAGCGAGCCAACATTGTATGGAGAAATCCGGCTTCGCTGGAGACATTTCTGTATCGAAAAATGTACACATTTAGCTTGCTGTCAAGAAAAAAAAAATACATATATGCTGGCTCGCTACCGTTCGCCAGGATAATATTGACACCTGGATGGGGGTAAACGTCTTAAAACAGTAGGCTGAATGGGGCCGAAAGGATACAAGCCAAAGAGAGAGGGAGTCATGACATAACCCCAATTTTAGCTTAAAACAACAATTTCTTCAGTACTATACTGTATAACCAATCGAAATTCAGGGAATTGTACCATCGATTGGAACTTTAGACTACATATTTTTTTTTAAATATTTCAACAATCATATACAGTACTACATTGTTGTTTATTTGTTAACTGACGAAGCTGAGGGCAAGGGACCGGAGTTCTCTAAAAAGAAGCTCTAGTCCTGACGCTAATCTTGATGTTAGAGTGTCTGGGCTTAACCCCTTTCGTACCGACGACGTCTTCTTAATGTAATTGTACCTATATTTAGAGGATTTTGTGCAGTTTAAGAATGCTCTGTGGTAGTAAACAGGATTAAGTGGGATAGTTTGAAGCCTGTTAATTGTTCAAGACGCTTTTGAAAGATAATAACAATGTTTAATAATAGCCAGAATATAGTAAACAGATGTCGGGGTTAAGGGGAGGTATTTAGTTTGTTCCCTAGACCTCCATCAAGCTTAAAATTACACCCCCTTGAGTCCCTTTCAAGATAAATTTGTACATTTTTCGGTAGAAAAATGTCCCGGCCGAAGGCCGGTTCCTCTTAAATTACAGGCTCGCTATCGCTCGCCAGGATAAAATCGACACCTGAATTGCACGAAAGGTCTTAATATGGGGTGAAAGTTCTTAAAATCGCTAAACTAATGGGGCAAACTACGTTTTATAATATCAAAAGCAATGGGGCTAAACATGAGGGAGAAAGGGGTCAAGAAAAAATCCCTCAAGTGGAGATCTCCCCTTAATAATCCAGAAGGGTTGATAGTCTCTGAAGTCTAACTTTAACGAAGTCTCAAAAGGGGCCTCCAACAATTAACAGGCTTCGAAGTATCTCACCTAACCCTTAATAGTACGGTCGCGCTAATAAGTCATGGCCCAGCTGTCATTACGTTTGGCTCGCTCTGTCTGTCAGATGTTGAATAGGGTGGATAAGTGTAGTATCATGTTTGTATATTTCACTCGATATGAAGAAATGAAGCTTAGATGTTGCCGATACCAATTATTGATCAAAACATACATGACTTATTAGCGCGACTGTACCACATATCCTTTTTAAACTGCACTAAATCCTCTAAATGTAGCTAGAATAAAATCGAAAAGGCGTCTGCGGAAACAGAAGGGGTTAACTACCGGCCACTTAGCAGGGATCGTAAGGTGTGTGTGGCCAATGTATATACTGTATTTAAATCTATATAAATCTCTCAATCTCTCTCTCTCTCTCTCTCAGACAAAGCCCAGACAGTCTGAGTAACAGTAGGCGTCAAGGGGGGGCGTTTATCCCAGGGGGGCAAGAGTGGGGGGCAAGGAGTTGGGGGGGGGGGGGGGGGGGGAGGGGAGCTGTGGGTAGAGTGACAGGCAAATATTTATACGAGAGAGAGAGAGAGAGGACTTACATGGATTTACACATATAAACTGGCCACACAGAACTTACGATCCTAGCGAGGTGGTCAAGAGATAGCAAACCCGATACTAAGGGCATTTGGAATGAAAGGATAGGAAAGAAGAAGGCTGAGCAAAAAAGAATGTATGACAGAGAGAGAGAGAGAGAGAGAGAGAGAGAATAATGAACTATGTTAAGAGGAGATGGGCCGGTTTTCTGGACCACTTTCTCCCTCGTGTTTAGCCCCATTAGTTTTGAGATGTTAAGATGTTTGCCCCATTAGTTAGTCGATCTTAAGACCTTTCGCACCATTTCGTCGTCAATATTTAGACCTTTCGTGCTATTTAGGTGTCGATTTTTTCCCTGGCGAACGATAGTGAGCCTGTAATGTTGGAAAAATCTGCCTTCGGCCGGGACATTTTTCTACCGAAAAATGTACAAATTAATCTAGAAGGGGGATCTAACGGATGTTTTTTTTTTTTTTTAATTTGATGGAGGTCTAGGGAGGAAACTAGAAAAATAATGAATACATGCCAAAATCGCCCAAAAAGTGAACCATGCCCCCTTAAAGAGAATATAGTAATAGCAGAACAGAGAGTGAAGGTAGGCAGAAGGGGTGGAGGTCACAGAGAATTAAGAGAGCCCACCTCGCTGTTTTTCTCCTTTTCTCCCTCTCTCTTTGGCTTGTATCCATGCGGCCTCATTCAACCTACTGTTTTAAGACGTTTACCCCCATCCAGGTGTCAATATTTTCCTGGCGAGCGGCAGCGAGCCAGCATATATATATATTTTTGTTTCGACAAGCTAAATTTGTACATTTTTAGATAGAAAAATGACTCCGTTGAAGCCGGATTTCTCCATAAAAAAAAAAAAAAAAAAAAAAATAATTCAGAGGCTATCAACCCGTCTGAATTATTAAGCCAGCACACTGTAAGTCAAGAATAGCGTCAGGACTCGAGCCCCCTTTTCGGGAACTCCAGTTCCTTGTTCCGTAAGCTAGGTTAAGGTTTACCTTTGTTGTATAGTGCTGCACATACGTAGCTGATGCAGAGCTACCTTTGTTAAGCTTTGCGGGATATGTTAGGTTAAGTTTGAGTAGGTTAAATTAGGTTGGGCTATGGAGTCGCGTGAGGAGTAGGTATCATATTCAATTATTTACTTTAAAACACACGTTTTCGTAAACTCATTTGCTTCATAGTCTGGGATCTTTCAGACTTGTTACATCTCAATCATGTTTCACAGTATATAATTTGACTTTAAATATAAAACAAAATTTAAGGTATTCAAGGAAATTAATATCAAACACTGCTGAATTTTGAGTTTTTATGTTATAGTACTGAAAAAATTGTTGTTTCAGCTAAAATTGGGTTTATGTCATGATCATGTCAGGTGAAGGTATTGAGGGATAAGCCTTTACAACGGCGCCTCGTATCTGTATTCTACTTTTCCTATTTTTCTGAAGTGTAGAAAGAGGAGAAGGGGTGTTGGAGAGAGAGGAAGCTGTTGGAGTGGCTTTGTTATGTGTATTATTAGTCTGTATACGTCGTCGAAGTGTCCCCCGACTGGGTGCAATCATGTGAAACATGATAGGACGTACTACAATACCCACTAAATGTCCGCCTGGGCTGGGATCGAACCCAGGTCAAGCAGATTCACACATGAGCGTGCTCACCACTCGACCGCCGCCGCTCTGATGATCCTAGTCTCAGCAGTTTTGTCAATGTAACTACTTTCCTGCTTGATCTGAGGTATTTACTTCGATTTAGAGCCGCATTTCTACATCTACCGACACGAATTCTAGCAATATTCGGGAAATATGATGCATTTTAGACCGATATTGTAGAGAGTGGCATTATTCCTTTGAGTACCAGCGAAGTGTGTCATATTTTATTTGAGCTATATTTAAATGATTTTGTGCAGTTTAGGAAGGATCTGTGGTAGGTAAAAGGATTGGTTGAGACCATTTAAAGCCATATTATTGCTAGAGGTCCTTGCTGAATAAAATCGTGTAATAGTTGCCAGACTATGATGAAAAGGACGTCCCTGGTACTGAACGGGCTAATCTAGCGATTTTCGGCACTTACGCAGACTAGCTGACTTGATTTGGGAACCCTGCGTCTTGGTATCATTGACTTAAGGGAGCTCACCTCGTTTTCTTTTCTCTTTCTCTCCCTCTCTCTTTGGCTTGTATCCATTCGGCTCCATGCAGCCTAATGTTTTAAGACGTTTACCCCCATCCAGGTGTCAATATTTTCCTGGCGAGCGGCAGCGAGCCAGCATATATATATTTTTGTTTTGACAGCAAGCTAAATTTGTACATTTTTCGATAGAAAAATTTCTCCGGCGAAGCCAGATTTCTCCATACAATGCTGGCTCGCTAACGCTCGCCAGGTAGAAATCGACACCTGGATGGGGATAAACGTCTTAAAACAGTTGGCTGAATGGGGCCGAATGGATACATGCCAGGGAAAGAGAGAAAAGGAGAGAAAGATTAAAAAAAAAAACGGTGACCCTCCTTAAAAAGAGAGATTTTCACTTCAAGGATTATTTTTCTGGAGCCTCTATTCCCTCATGTTTAGCCTTATTAGTTTTGAGATTTTAAGACGTACGGCCCATTAGTGTGGCATTTATTTAGACCATTCGCCCCATTTCCGTCAATTTTAAGACCTTGCGTACCATTTAGGTGTCATTTTTTTTCCTGGCAAGCGATAGCAAGCCTGTAATATAGGAGGAACCAGCCTTAGCCGGGACATATCCTGGCTATTACTAGATGATACTAATAACCCCTTCAGTACCGGTGATGTACTTTTCTTTAAGACGATTTTGTTCAGCTTTGAAAGGACGTCTACCCATTAAAAGGCTACACACTATCTCAATTCATCCTGTTAGCTACCACATAAACTTCCTAAGCCTCATAAAATCGTCTAAATTTAGGTGAAATAAAATAGACGTCGCCGGTACAGAACGGGTTAACCCTTTGAAGCTCTAATGCGTTTTAGCAGTTTTTTTTTTGGCTACCATTAGACGATTTTATGCAGCTTAGGAAGGATCTGTGGGTATTAACAGGGTATAGACTATCTCGATCAACCCTCTGACTTCAATATACCCTTCCTAATCTGAATAAAATCGTCTAATAATAGCCAGAAAAAAAGTGCGTCGTCGATCCTCAGAGGGTTAAGAATGGGAGGGATCTGCGTGGGTCAAAAAGGTTAATTGAGATCGACTTTACCCCTTTGAATGCTAGAGGTCTATCCTAAGCTGGGTAAAACCGCCTAATAATAGCCAGAAGAAACTGCTAAATCGCGTCAAGATCCTCAGAGGGTTAAGTGTGATTTATAAATATGCGGGTAAGTACTAGAAATTATTATTTGTTACACCATTCCTAGATTCATGTAATGTAATTAGCTAATTAAAATTGGACTTCAGAGGCTATCACAACCCTATTGGATTATTTAGCCAGAACACTTAAATTCAAGAATAACGTCAGGACTGGAGCCCCTTTAGAGAACTCCAGTCTCTTGTAATGAAATGGCAATCTTTGAACCAATAAAGCCGAGTTCTGAAGCATTTGAGTTATATTAAACATTGTATTCTCCTGTTTGCCTCCAATACTGATTCATATATATATATATATATATATATATATATATATATATATATATATATATATATACCGTATAAGGTTAAAACCAAGCGCTCCCAGAACCCCCATAAAGTTTATTTATTAAATTTGTCTGTAGAAAAAAAAAAAAAAAAAAAAAACATTGTACAGGTTCACTAACGCTCGCCCAGAAGAAAGTCAGCACATATATAAGGCGAAGACATGGGGCTATGAGTCTTAAAATTGTCAAACTAATGGAACGAATTTTGGGTTGTCAAAAATACACCACCTTTGATTTGAGGGGGAATGGTTCAGTTTTTGGTCGATTTATTTGTCTTTGTTCATGTACTTATAGGCTATTATTTATTTGTCTTTATTCATGTACTTATAGGCTATTATTTGTTCATGTACTTATAGGCTATTATTTGTTCATGTACTTATAGGCTATTATTTGTTCATGTACTTATAGCCTATTATTTTTCTAGTTTCCTCCCTTGACTTTTTTGGCCGGTTCCTCCTAAATTACAGGCTCGCTATCGCTCGCCAGGAAAAAAATCGACACCTATATGGCCCGAAAGGTCTTAACATTGACACAAAAATGGGGCGTAAAGTCTTGAAATCACCTAACTAATGGGCCAAACGTCCTAAATTATAAAAAACAATAGGGCTATACACGAAAGAGAAAGAGGGCAAGAAAAAATGCCTATCCCCCTTAAGGACGACAACTCTCAGGTATAGGATTTAAGGGGAGGCAGACCGTTTTTCTGGACCCCCTTCTCCCTAATATTTTTAGCCCCACTAGTTTTGAGATTAAAAGACCTTCGGCCCATTATTTTGACGATTTTAACACCTTTCGCCCCATTTCGTTCTAAATGTTAAGACCTTTCGTGCCGTTTAGGTGTCGATTATTTCCTGGCGAGCGATAGCGAGCCTGCAATTTTAAGAGGAATCGGCCTTCGGCCGGGACATTTTTCTACCGAAAAATTTACAAATTTACCTTGAAGGGGGGGGGGGGGTCTAGGGGGATGTTTTTTTTAAGCTTGATGGAGGTCTAGGGAGGAAACTAACACAAATATATATGAATACATACATTAATAGACCAAACAAACGGCCAGTCTCCCCTTAACAATAAATATATCCTGCTCCTGTTGTCTGGAGATGTCCTTTGGAAACTGAGTAAAAATATAATGTATTTAAGGAGGGTATACTGTACTGTATAATTATGATTTAATCGAGTAAAGAAGTTTAGCGACGCAGTAAGTATTTTAATATACAAATACGTTAACGTTATTATTAAGATGAATCTAGGCCCTTCCTTAATTTTTAGTAATAAACGTCTTGGTGGTGTAATGGTTAAGGTGTCTAAAAATCTGTGTGTGATAACCCAGGTTCAAATCCCGGTGGATCACATAATGCTTTCATTAATTTCATTGGATGTGTTTGGTGGTGTGGTGAAATTACTAACAAATAAAATACATAATTATTGCAAAGAAAAGCCCATAAACGTGGGTGTTAATTTTATTGTTGATTTTTAGAAATCTACTTCCTGTCCCCTTCCTTGTTTCTACGGAATAGTGTAATCGACATTCTTGCTCGTCTCGCCTTCAGATCAGGTCCGGTGAAGGTACAGACTAATCACACATAACAAAGCCACTCCAACAGCTTCCTCTCTCTCCAACACCCCTTCTCCCCTCTCTACACTCTTTAGAAAATA
>CM064530.1:1769768-1798806 GCA_032716605.1 Paralithodes platypus
GAAACTCGCAAGTGGTCAATTACGCCTACGCTTGAAGTTGGTTTACACGCTTAACTGTGATCTAACATGAACCTTATCTAAACTATAAACTATTCGAACCTAATATAAACTAAATTAATTGGCTTAGCATAATTAAATATCTCTGAATCTTAACGTTAGCTTACACTATGCAGTTAAATTTGACTTACAACGCATAGTAAACTTGCTTAGCTTATCCTAACCTTCAATTAATTTAACTAGCTACATAACCTAGTCTGTCTCCACCTAACCTGACATGACATGAAGATAGGAGAGGTGAAGCAATATAATATTGACCACTTAACCTTAAGGCCTCGAAGTAAGGAAGGGGACAGAGGAAGTGAACCATTTGGGAAGGGTAATCCAGGGAAAAGGTGTGGAAATTTACCGCCCAATTGCTCAAGCCCTTTTTGAGTTACAGAGGTTATAGGTCACGATTTCTGGCCGATCTATTTGGAACAGGGTCTAGTCAGTCAAAGGGTACGATAGTTGTTATAATTACTCTAAAAAGTACTGGAATATTATTTCAATATTTGCACTGCAACCATACCCCGTTTTATTTTTCTAGCCGACGAACGATAAAATGCTATTCATATTGACTAGCTAATTAGTTACTTAAATAGGACTTCAGAGCCTATCAACCAGGCTATTAAGCCAGCACACTGCAAGTCACCTGTATTTTCAGGACTGGGGCTCCTTTTTGAGAACCCCAGTACCTGATAGAATGGGTAGGTATACGGTCAAACTATATCAATTATTACTGACAATGATAAAGTATGTCTGGCAATACGGGTTTATATGCAAGCACAACGTAACATACGCTCGTTAACTTCACCTTTTTACCGTTTTACTAAATTGAAAACACTCGCTCAGCTCAATATCCCTTCAACACTGGCGTTGCATATTTAGCTTACATTTACTCGTTCAAATTACCGTTGTCCCATGTTCAATTTAGATCACTTGTTCAACTCTGCATCTGTTCATGACCAGCATTGTTCATTTATGCTTATATATATTTTGCATGCAGCCCCTATCAATATGTCTCCCAATTACATAATTCACAATGGTTTCCCCAGTTCCCCCCACTATCCCATTCATCTCCACCATTCCCCCATCACCACAACCCCCACCACTCTCTAACTTAAAACCACTCACCATTCCCACCCACAATATCCCATTAATCTCCACCATCTCTACCATTCCACCCCTTCTTGACAACCACTCCATCATCTAAACCACCCACCCTCCCCATCAACCACCCTCACACAACCACACAACCCTCTCCATCCCCACCAAACATCCCTCTCCACTCAACCTCTATCACCCTACTCTCATCTCCACCTCCACCCATCTCCACCTCCACCCCTCACCACCACTCCATCATTTTAATCCACCCACCCTTCCCATCAAACCACCACCCACACCACCACACAACCCTCTCCACTCCCACCAAACATTCCTCATCACTCCACTTCTATTACCCCACCATCTCCATTTCACCATCTCCATTTCCACCACCATCACCACCCCTCCCCTATTTAAACCCACCCACTCTCCCCATCAACCACCACCCACACAACCATCTACACTCCCAACAAACATTCCTCTCTTCTCCACCTTCATCAATCCACCCTCATCTCCACCCCACCCCCACCATCTCCATCATCACCACCCATCACCTCCACCACCCATCTCCACCTCCATCCACCCCCATCACCACCCTCACCATCAGAGAATCATCAAAGGTCGTTCCAACAAAATGGCCGCTACTCTACATAATAAAAAGCCCACCGCTTCGCTAACACGCACTAGATTCTACTCACCATGTACAGTCGCTCATAAACATTTGTGGACCTCAGTAATTCCTAATTTACCACTTCAGCACGATAACGTACTTTTAAGCTTATTGTGGTGTCCTTTAGACGATTTTCTTAAGCTTATAACCTACCTCTAGGACTCAAAGGGGTAAATACGATCTCAATAAAGCCTCTGACTAACATTGGGCCTTCTTTAACTCCACAAAATCGTCTAATTGTAGCTAGAATCAAATGTAAAAAGAAATCATCGTGCTGAAGGGGTTAATGAAGTATATATTTGTTAACTAATAGATGCCTATAATTTGCTATGGAACTACACAATTATATATACTATTAATTAAAAGGAAAGTTCCATCAAGGCACTTAAAATTACATAGATAAAAGGGGGTCCTCGAACTTTTATAAGTGACCATACTGTATTTTGTTCATCACATATAAGATTTTACTCATAGTGCTAGATTGTGCTAAGCTAATAATGTTTACATTCTTTGATTTGGTGAGCCCTATTATAGCTCTCGTTTATATTATCCTCAGTTCATATAATTTGGTACAGTTGGCTTAGCTAATCGTATCACAAGTATCATTGACATACTGTACAGCTGATAATATCTGCGTTATTTGATTTAGTTACCCCTAATACAGCTCTCGCTTAGATTATCCTCAGCTAATATAATTTAACACACCTGGGGTTTAGCTAGTCTTTTTTTCAGGTATCACTTTGTGTCACAGCTAATATTGCGTTTTGTTTGCCTAGCACTGCACAAACATATTCGTCTTGGTTGTGTGATGGTTAAGGTGTCTAAAAATCTGTGTGTGATAACCCAGGTTCGAATCCCGGTGGATCACATATATGCTTTCATTAATTTCATTGCAGGTGTTTGGTGGTGTGGTGAAATTAATGAAATATAGATTGTGTTGACATATGATAGGTACGACCCTAAATAACCTTTTATATCTGATATAGAATGAACGAACAATTTCTGTCTGCCCTCCACTGCAAATTGACTCCGAAAAAGATAGAAGTTATGCATGTTGGGACAAGCCCCAACACCTTCATCTTCTCTTCCAGCTCCCCTTTTCACCCCCTAATACTTCCTCTCTCTTTCCTTGCTCTGAGGCATTAAATTATCAATATTAATACTTGTCTCACCCTTATTATGTTCATGTCATGCCATAACTCACTAATGACAGGACAAAACAAATTAATTAACTTAAGAAATATGCTAAGGTTATTCTTGGAATTAATGGATAACATCGGCAAATAATAATATAAAGTTAACGTGCTATAATAGTTGACTCATTATAATATAGGCTCTTTAGTACCTGCGATTAAGTCATTTAAAAAGTTGCTAGTGATTGCAGCTACAGTACACACTATCTCCCTTATTGCTGCCTATCACTCTCTAAATGTCGACATATAGGCTCTTGTAGAACCTGCGAAACAAGACAGATAGCAATCTACGTTCCTTTGAGAGGCCTGTCGCTAGATCTACAGCCTGATAGCACTATGTAGCTGTCTGTCACGGCTGTCGGTCGCTGTTTAGAATCTCGTAGATAGGAAATGAGTCTTGTAGTAGAAGCATTCAGTTCCTTAGTTATCATTCCATCAGCAATCTCAATTTTCCTAAAGAAGTGTTTTCTTCTTACTGACATATATGCATCTACAAGAAAGAGACAAATCAACAACGTTACCCCTGGATAGCACTTCACAACAGTCCACTTACAGCAGTTTATTTATTAAATTGCTCTTACATATTAGATACTTCTTACTTGATTAACCCCTTGGCAGTTTATTCTGACTATTATTAGACGATTTTTTAAAAGTAAAGTTAGCCTACCTACCTTAGCTACAATATCATACATAAAAACAAATATAATAGAACATGGGAACCATTATACAGGTCCCTACATGAGGTTATTTCCCCTTCCTGTGATTTTAGTAAAAGTAAAAGTTTCCATCTTGAAATATTAGTAGAGTTTCTTGAGCAGATATCAATTCATCTATTCAATACATATAGGCTAATCGGTATTCAATACATATAGGCTAATCGGTATTCGTAAGTAAGGCAAACTATTTCTAATTCTATACAAAATTCGTGTGCGGGAGGGAACTAATTTGAACGACATTAAATAATATATTAACCCCTTCTGTACCGGCGACGTATTTTGCATTTTATTCTGGCAACAGCCTATCTAAATTAATCCTTTTAGCTACCATAAATCTTTCCTAAGCATCATAAAATCGGCTAAATTTAGCTAAAATCAAATATAAACAAAACGTCGTCGGAACAGAAGGGGTTACTTACGTGTGCCACTTTATGCAATAGTCAATTCATGTCCTTGTTGCACAGTCTAATAATAACGTGCACTCGTAAGTCAAGTGCAATACACGCATGCTACTTTAAATTTCACACAAGGGACTGGGGTTCTCGAAAAGAGGCTCCAGTCCTGACGCTATTCTTGACTATGAGTGTGCTGGATTAATAATCCAGAAGCCTCTGAAGTCATATTTTAACTAATTAAATGTAGGACACATAGCAGTGGAGAGGACGACAACGCTTCTGGACAATGGCAAATAATAATAATAGAAAACATGATCAGTGTAGTTTGTTATGCACTAGCAATTTAATTTGCTCAAAACCCAGTTTAATAAAAACCTGCAATTGTATTTAAAATATATTATTTGTACTTCCATGCATACAATCATGGCGAGGCAAAGCCCTCATATGGAAAATTGTTTGAGCATGAAAGTTTCAATATTTACGAGTTTAGCAATGCCAAGCATTATCTTCATACTTAATTTGTACATTTGGTTGCGAAATATGATTATTAACACCTGTCATATTGGAGTAGTGGGCGTGAAATCCTCTAGACTTGAAATGTCAAAATGATGGCCTTTTATACTACTACATTGAAACAAAAGTAGGTCTGTTACAGCTAGAGTATTGGCGGCTGCACAGGTACTAAAGGGGAGGAGGTTTGTAGTTTGTTCCCTAGACCTCCATCAAGCTTAAAATTACACCTAGACCCCCTTTCAAGATAAATTTGTAAATTTTTCGGGCCGGCTCCTCTTAAAAAAAAAATGACAATGAATGACAAGTGGAATAGTAAGTTTCGAGATGTGCGTGAGTCTGTTCGCGTGTTGGGAATACGTTCAATGTCCCAAGCCTGTATATCTACTTAGAAAATTAGTAGCCCCCTTCCCAGAGCGAGAGAGAGAGATGGAGCCACAGGGAGCTCTAAAGTGTACCAGACGATAGGTGAAGTGTGTGCCGTGGTTGTAATAAGCCAGGGGAGGGGGGTTTCTGGACCCCCTTGTCCCTCATGTATATCCCAATTAGTTTTTATATTTTAAGACGTTTGGCCCATTACTGTGGCGATTTTAAGATCTTTTGCCCTATGTTTTGTCAATATTAAGAATTTCGTGTAATTTAGGTGTCGATCATTTTCTGGCGAGCGATAGAGAGCCTGAAATTTAAGAGTAACCGGCCTGCGGCCAGGACATGTTTCTATCGAAAAATATACAAATATATCTTGAAGGAGGATATTGGGGGTTGTTTTTTGAAAGTTTGACGGAAGTCAAGGGAGGAAACTGACATAAATGATGGAAAATAGATATATGAATGAGGAAATAAAGACGCCCGTCCCCCTTTAAGCCGGTATCACACTAGAACTTTTATAGTCAACATTCCATGATCAACATTTTTCTGGCAACATTTCTTTAATAGTTTTCACTGGATTCGGAAACTAGACTGCTGGTAGATGAACTTAGGTAACCAAAATATTTCAAATTATGACCTCATAAGCTGCCAGATTAGTGTTGAGGATAAATGTTGAGGGAAAAAGCACTCGTGTGATACAGGCTTTAAAGGGGGGGGGGGGGGCATTCTGTACCCCTTTCTCCCTCATGTGTAGCCCAAATAGTTTTGAGATTAGAACCCACTGAGTGTCGGTGACGTCTGGCAAACATTAGACGATTGTATTCAGCTTAGGAAGGATCTGCGGTAGCCTAAATGTTAATTGAGAAACCCTGTAGCTTTTTAATTGTTTAAGGTCCTTCCTAAGCTTAATACAATAATCTAATAGTTGCCAGAATATAATGAAAAGGACGTCACCGGTACTGGATGGATTTGGACATTCACTCCATTAGCTTGGCGATTTTAAGACCTTTCGATCATTTAGGTGTCGATAATATCCTGACGAGCGTTAACGAGCCTTAAACTTTCACACTTGCAAGATAAGAGTAAACACGTATTATAAACAGTATACCCACACACAAGCAAAATATACAGACCGTATCGTATTAAGGGAGCCCACCTCGCTTTTTTTTATCTTTCTCTCCCTCTCCCTTTGGCTTGTATCCATTCGGCCCCATTTAGCCTACTGTTTTAAGACGATTATCCCCATCCAGGTGTCAATATTTACCTGGCGAGCGGTAGAGAGCCAGCATATATATATTTTAGTTTTGACAGCAAGCTAAATTTGTACATTTTTCGATAGAAAAATGTTTCCGGCGAAGCCGGATTTCTCCATACAATGCTGGCTCGCTATCGCTCGCCAGGAAAAATCGACACCTGGATGGGGATAAACGTCTTAAAACAGTTGGCTGAATGGGGCCGAATGGATACAAGCCAGGGAAAGAGAGAAAAGGAGATAAAGATAAAAAGAAGCTGGTGACCCCCCTTAAGGGTAGATTTTTCACGTAAAGGGATTTTTCTGAACTCCCTTCTCCCTCACCTCATATTTAGCCCCATTAGTTTTGAGATTTTAAGACGTTCGGCCAATTAGTTTGGCGATTTTTATACCTTTCGCCCCATTTCGTTGTCAATTTTAAGACCTTTCGTGCCATTTCGGTGTCGATTTTTTCCTGGTGAGCGTTAGCGAGCCTGTTATATTAGGAGGAACTGGCCTTCGGCCAAGACATTTTCTACCGAAAAATGTACACATTTATCTTGAAAGGGGGTCTGGGTTTTTTTTTCTTAAGCTTGATGGATGTCTAGGAAGGAAACGAAACACCTCCCCTAAATATATGCACAGTAACCAAATAATGAATCATACTTGGGTCTATATAGGCGAATTTTTCTTTTCTATGAGAACAAGAAATGTATATTTGGATGCATCAGGCTATATTCAATACCTCTAAAAAATAAATAAAAAATAAATACAATAATACTTCATCGTAGAGCTTACAATTAAATCCTCAGCTTATTTAACACATTTCTGCTACTGATTCCTGCAAACATCCTTAAATAACGCATACAGACACACAGGAATTGTCGAGATAACGTTAGTGTATAGCTAATATTACTTTAGATATATTTTACATTTTGTTTATGTATATTCAATAGAAACTATATTCCCATCTTTATGTACTGTATGTAATAATAATAATAATAATAATAATAATAATAATAATAGATTATGTTATTGAAACCACCATAATAGTTTGTTGTAGATAATGATATCAATGATAAGCCATAAACTCAGTCCCCTTCCTTAAATATCTGTTATACATACGGTACCATCATTAGCATAACTATGTTTGGACATTTTTCGATAACAATTTGTAATAATATAAACTTTTACCATACACAATTATCCACACATATAAGGATTGCATAAGGGGAGATTCTCGAATAAAGGTGATTTTTCTAGACTGCATTCTCCCTTATATTGAGCCGTATTAGTTTTGATATTTTCCGACGTTCGCCCCATTACAAAACTTTCGCCCCATTTCTATAATTTGTTTAGACATTTCGTACCATTTAAAAGTCGATATATTCCTGGTGAGCAATAGGGAGCCTGCAATTTAGGAGGAACATCTCGAAAACTGTACATATTTATCTCAAAGGGAGGGTCATAGAGGTCGTTTTGAAAGATTGATGAAGATCTAGGGAGAAATATATACTGTATACCTGTATATATATATATATATATATATATATATATATATATATATATATATATATATATAATAAAATGCATAACATAAATAATAAATAAAATAATACTCCCTTTAAATAGGAACTTATAACGAGCTGCCTTCAAATACATACGTGAGATAATCCGGGAGATTCATTTACCTGGAAAGAGACAAGTTGAGATTAGTGAAGCTAAGACATTTAAGTATTCTTTTCCTTCCATTCATAAATGTAATTAATGTAATATATCATATATTTTACATACAATGTATATATTTATATTAATTTCACTCCAACACCAAACACCTCCCATTGAAATTAATGAAAGCAAGCATGTGATCCACCGGGATTTGAACTTGGGTTACCACATGCAGATTTTAAGCACTCTAACCATTACACTTCAAGGCAGTTATCAGATAAAGTTATATAAAGTACAAGGGCTGGAGTTCTCGAAAAAGGCCTCCAGTCTTGACGCTATTCTTGGCTTACAGTGTGCTGGCTTAATAATCCAATAGGGTTCATAGCCTCTGAAGTCCAATTTTAACTAACTATATAAAGTAGGCAATCATTTAAATATGAAAACTCTACGGTAACATTCAAGGAGACTACATCAGGACTCTTCTTCTTCTTCTTCTTACCTCTGACCAGGTATAGGCTATCCTAGTGTTTACTAGCCTATACCCCTTTGAAAGGACATTAGCCTAACCTAACAACCTTACCTAACATATCCTAGTATTATGGGTGGGGGCTGCCGCCCCCACACCCCCGCTATTTGACATATTTGACAGATTTTTGGTGTATTTTTCTTTGTAATCGGGTTTTTTAAAAGTTATCGAAAATGAAAATCCTCCATGCGGACTATAATGAGAAAAATATGGCGATTCTATTGGTCGCTATTTTCCCTAATAAATTGTTTCTAATAAGGCGGATGTAGTGTCCTTGACTATTATCAACTCTACTTCCTCTGTCCCTTTCCTTGCTTCGAGGCATTAATGGAAGATTTTCACTTTGAGGGATTTTTTCTGGACCCCCTTTTCCTTCATGTTTAGCCCAATTGTATTTGAGATTTGAAGAAGTTCGCCCCATTAGTTTGGCGATTTTAAGAACTTTCGCCTCATTTCTGTCAATTTTAAGACCTTTTTTGCCATTTAGGTGTCTATTTTTTCCTGGCGAGTGATAGCAAACCTATAATTTAAGAGGCACCTGCCTTTGGCTGGGAGAAAAGTACACATTTATCTCGAAAGGGGGTTTAGGGGGTGTAATTTTATGCTTGATGGAGGTCTAGGGAACAAACTAAAAACCTACCTTTAAGTGATAACACATATCATTACTTGTCTCACCTTTAAGTGATAACACATATCATTACTTGTCTCACCTTTCCTACATTCATATCATATTTAATATGATAAGCTTACTCCCAATAGTCTTGCACAATTGCGAGTTTCAGGCTATAAGAAAGTTGGAGCTGTAGACACTGATATTTAGCAGAATTACCAGCTATAATAACATCTATAAATACATAAAACCAAATTCAACATATTTTGTATCCATCAGAAACCTACATTATTATTGCATTTCTGTTTTATATCGATGTTCACGGCTCCAACTTCCTTATAGAACGAAACCCGCAAGTGGTCAATTGGCAAGACTATTGCCACCTAAATCGATGTGTGTGTGTGTAACTAACCCCACCCCATCCATCACCTCTACAATAGCCTCCTAGACGGGCAATATCGAATGGACCAGCCAATCTGTGTTTTTAGATAAGGGACCTCGTTATAAGACCATTACAAACGGCCCCTCCTGTTAGTGTATCGAGTTCCCCTCTAGGTGGGAAAAATCGTGTGACGGAAGCCATACGAGGTAGATAGAAGCTTTGCCATTGGCCAGAGGGTGTACCACAGGAGAGGTGATTGGCTGATAGGCCCTGAGATTATGGAAGAAGAAGAAGAAGAAGAAGAAGAAGAAGAAGAAGCAGAAAGAGAAGAAGGAAAAGAAAAAGAACACGAAGAAGAAGGAGAAAGAAGAAGAATACAGAAAATATATAATTAATAAACTAGAATACATAATACAAATATGATGATGATGGTGGGGATTTATAGCTTAGAGCTCGATACAAAAAGGAAAAAGAGGATTAAAAAAAAAATAAAATAAAAAACATGCACAAAAGAAAATACAGTGTTTGGAGGAGTGAACGCTAGAAGAGAACATTAAGAGCTCGATGAACAAGGTAAATATGTATATAAAAAAAAAAAAAAAAAAAAAATCAGAGATGGAAGGAGGAAAGGGACTCGCAAAGAGCCTCCAGTCCTGAAGCTATTCTTGAATTACAGTGGGCTGGCTTAATACATTAAATCCAGAAGGGTTGATAGCTTCTGATGTCCTATTTTAACTAACTAATGGAAGGAGAGAAAGTAAGGGTAGAATAACCCCTTGAGGATCAAGACTCGTTTTGACAGTTTGTACTGGCTATCATTAGACGATAATATTGAGCTTAGGAAGAACTTGTGGTAGCTAACGATATAGTTGAGATAGTATTACCACCTTTGATTATTAAATATCCTTCCTATATTGCATAAAATCGTCTAATGATAGCCAGAGAAAACTGTGAAAACGAGTCATGATCCTCCAGTTGTCAAATTATGGGAATGATAAGGAGAAACAAAGGACTTAAAAACTACACAGAACTATTGGTCCTTACGGGGCACTTCGGATATCTACACTACTAAGCTACTAACTACTAGGACCAAACTAGGTAAAGAAAAAGATAGTTAAGCTGAAGGCCCTGAGATTATGGAAGAAGAAGAGGGCAACATTGGGCAGAGACTAAATGGATGAGAGAAAGAATTGGGACATTTACATAGAATGGAGTGAATAATGAGAGAGAGAGAGAGAGAGAGAGAGAGAGAGAGAGAGAGAGAGAGAGTATTCGTATATTAGAAGTGAAAGAAACACCAAGACATTACTTGAGATAAATGAAAGAAATACAAATTATTCATCAAGAGAATTGAGCTGAATAGAAACAAATATAAGGGGAAGAAGGGTCAAGAAGATAATCGAGATGAATGGAAGAAAGACAAAGAGAGGGTGAGAAGAGACATGAGAAAAATAGAAGAAATAGAGAAATATATAGAAGGGCTAATAGAGGAAATAGACAAATAATTAGAAAGGCTAAGAAGTTAACCCCTTCAGACTCATATGACGCAGAGGTTGCCAGATTAGCAATACAAAATAGAGTTCTCTCACTCTTATAATTACCTCTCCAAAATTAGTTTTCTGCCCACAGCCACAGCTAACTCAAAGGCAACTGCAGAGGTTGAAGTAACTAAACTAAAGGTTTCTAAATACCCCTGATGGTAACAAAGGCTTTAAAGTATCCCTAATCGGCTCAAAATCGCGTCATATGTCGGAGAGGGTTAAATGGGTAATGTATAAGCTAACCCCTGTTCCAAATAGGTAGTCCAGAAATTGTGAACCCTAACCTCTGTGACTCACAAAGGGCTAGAGCTAATGGGCTGTATATATCCATACCTATTCCTTAGCTGACCCTTCCCAAATGGTAGAAATATTAGGTCGATTACTCTAGTCGTTTGTGAGTTATAGAGGTCAATGTTCTGTAAATCTCCACTTATTTCTTGGCTGACCCTTCTCAATGGTAGACATATTAGCTCAATTACTCTAGTCGTTTGTGATTTATAGAGGTTAATGTTCAAGAGTTTTGGCCTACTTATTTGGAACAGGGTATATACTACGAACAGAAGGATAGAAGGGTGGAGAGCAGGGGGTTGGATGATAAAGACATTGAAAGGCAGAATGCGGAAAGAGAGAGAGAGAGAGAGAGAGAGAGAGAGAGAGAGAGAGAGAGAGAGAGGATGATAAAGACATTGAAAGGCAGAATGCGGAAGAGAGAGAGAGAGAGAGAGAGAGAGAGAGAGAGAGAGAGAGAGAGAGAGAGAGGATGATAAAGACATTGAAAGGGAGAAAGCAGAAAGAGGCCTCAACAGACGAATGAGAGAGAGAGAGAGAGAGAGAGAGAGAGAGAGAGAGAGAGAGAGAGAGAGAGAGAGAGAGAGAGAGAGAGAGAGAGAGAGAGAGAGAGAGAGAGAGAGAGTAGACATGGCGCCATTTTGTGAGTATCTAGCCAGTCTGAGTGGGGGAGAAAGGGGAGGGGGGAGGGAGGGTGAAAAGGGAGAGAGAGTGCGTGTGTGTGTAAGAGAGAGAGGAAAGGGGTTCCCTATGGGACTGCCAGCCAACGCTCTCTCTCTCTCTCTCTCTTTTAATTCAGTCCTTTATATTTGTTCTATTATCATTTAACTAATGTATACAGTATATATTTTGTTTTCGAAATTTTTGTTTGCACACACACACACACACACACACACACACACATATATGTGACCTTTCTGTCATTATGCTTTCTGAACAAAAACACATATACAGACAGACATTATTATCCAAATCTCACTAAAACTGTTCTCTCTCTCTCTCTCTCTCTAACACACACACACGAACACACACACACACACACACACACACTTAATTGGCATACTCATACTCTCTCTCTCTCTCTCTCTCTCTCTGATGTAAAGGTATAGGCCCACTGACGAGGCTATATGGTGTGGTGGTATCTGGCAACTCGACCATCACCCCACCTCACTCCGCGCTCTCTCTCTCTCTCTCTTGACTGTCTATTTGTCTGGCATACTGTTTGCTCTTCTATACTTCCTCTTTCCTTTGAGTAAGTTCTTGCTATCTCTCCTAGAATTAACTCCAGAGCGCCTTGTAGGGACCAAATGACTTGCGCGGTCAGTGTATCTATGTAACTGAACGTAACTTAAACATTCACACACACACTTCTCATTATTATCATCTCTCTCTCTCTCTCTCTCTCTCTCTCTCTCTCTCTCTCTCTCTCTCTCTCTCTCTCTCTTCACAAACTTTTCATTTTTCCCACATACCTTTCTCAGTCCACTCCCTCTGAATCTTAGACAAGTACTTTCCGCTTTTACTCTGCTCAAATTCATACATAATATATAATAAAGTAAATAATGTCACACATACAATGCTATTAATTTTGGATTTCATAGTATCCTGCCAATATGATTTTTGTAATAAGTATTATTTGAGTTAGAAAGAATATTATATACTGTATATACAGTATATCCTCAGCATCTTTTTCCATATTTCTTTGGTACTTTTTATATTATCCCACCTATGTGCTAAGCTAATCTCCATTATCATCATCATTATTATTATTCTCAAAATGTGAGAGTCTTGTTCATTTATTTCAACATTTTATTTTGGTAAATCTCTCTTTTTCCACATAATGATTTTGATTAGTTATTTTGTCGTTATATTGTGTCGTTCCTGTTTTGGTTTGTTTATTCTGCAAGCTGTACATTATAATATCAAATTCCTTGCTATAACCACCATCTTAATTATTATTCAAGTGCATTGTTTTTTTTTTGTAATGGATGATTAATGTTAAGAACGGGGTGTTGCTTGATTACCATTATTACTAAATTCATCACCATCTACAAAGTTGTCAATCACCACATTACCATCCATCATCCTCATCACGTCATCACTATCACCACAAACATTTTGATCAATACTCTTCACTGTCTCTATCATTAAGTGGCAGTAGTGTTGGTATAGTGATAGGCTTCTCTTGTTTTTAGATGATAATCATGATTGATGCTCTGTGTGGTAACCGATGGAGAAAAAATCATGAAGTTAGTAAAAATATATTTGGTAAATATGTATTATTAATATTATTTAATGTACAGTTAACGCAAATAGAGAATATATGAGAATAATTAGAATAGAGAATAATTAGGGCATATATTGTCCTCTTTGAACACGTTTGGGAAGAGGGAATATTATTTCCATAAGTAAAATTAATCATAACACAATCATTATATATTATTATTATCTCCATCACACTGCCATCACTACTTCCAACACCATTGCCTTCTAACTATTATGACCATCATCTACATACATCACCATTACTACAAATATCATCATCTGTCAAAAGCATTACTACCAATATTTACCATCATCACCATAAGGAACACCACAATTCTTACCCCTACCACCATCTGTCATCACCACAATCACAAAAGAGCCTCACTTTAATCGTCATCACCATCTTCATCATCTATTCTATAATAATCATCTAATATCAAAACCTACTATCATCACAATATCACCTTTCATCATCTTCTACCATCATTACTGTCACCATCACCACCACACTCTTTCCCAACACCCTCACAATCACCATCATCACTAACCACCATCACCACCACTTCTTATCTCACATAATCACCAACACTACCTAATAACATCATCACGAACATCACCACAAACACTTCATCACCACATTCATCACCACCACAACCTACCAGCATCACCACCAACAGAATCACAATGACCACAATCATCACCACCAGTATCATCATAACCAATTCATCACCAACATCACCACAACCTTCCCCACCATCATCACCACCATCAATTCACTATCAACATCACCACCATCATCACAAACATTTCATCACCAACATCACCACTACCTACCTTCACCACCACCATCATCACAATCAATACTAACTGCATCACCAAATTTTGTCCATTACTTGTACTAAGCCCCATTAGGGATAAAAGAATTACCCCAACCCCAGCCCTCCCACCACGCCATAGTTCAGCCATTGCATTGTACCATAACTTTGATCATAACTACCAAACAAATCGCTCCTACCATACTGGGCAACCATACATAGAACCATGCCTACCAAACTGCCTACCATGCCATACCTTACAATACGAATAGGCTACCAAACTGCAGTTTAGCCATATTGCACCATATTTTTGCCCATAACTAGCAACCGATCTCTGCCATCATATTATTCATACTATTCAATCAAACACAGAACCATGCCTACCAAACTACCTACCATGACCATACCTTACAATACGAATAGGCTACCACAAGGCAGTTCAGAAATTGTACCATCATTTTGTCCAGAACTACCCAACCGATCTCACCTATCATACTGACCATGCTGATCAATCATACATAGAACCATGATATACTGTACATTACAATACGAATAAGCTACCACACCACAGTTCAGCTATTCTGACCAACCAAAACAACCGCTATTCAACCACAACTACAACAGCAACCACAACTACAATCAAAACCACAATTACAACCACAACTCATCGCCACAATAATTCGACCACAACTACAACAGCCACAACTACAATCAAAACCACAAATACAACCACAACTCATCGCCATAACAACCATTCAACCACAACAACAACCACAACTACAATCAAAACCCCAATTACAACCACAACTCATCGCCAAAACAAACAAACCAGTGACAGCCCAGCAAGTAACACCCAATCGTAAAATATTTGTGGGCTCCCCCTATTTCCCTGACACCTATTGCATGGAAGAGTCAAGATTGCAAGGACCGTTCGGGTTTGCAATAAATGTTGAATGTTGTCCTTTACAAATAGCCTTCTTTTGAGCCTACAACTCAATAAAATCTCATGAAACAATAATTTGCATATTTAGTGAGTAAACTCCCGTAACCCCTTTTTTTAATTGTATTCTAGCTATATTTAGACGATTTTGCGAAATTCAAGAAGGATTTGTGGTAGTAAAATAATTAAGCAATGAGAGCAGATAGTTAATAGCTGGAGACCACTTTTTTAAACTGAACAAAATCGTCTAATAGTAGGTAGAATAAAGTTAATTAAAAGGACGGCATCCTTCACTACTTCACACACACACACACACACACACACACACACACACACACACACACACACACACACACACACACACAAGAAAAAACAAAAAAGACGTATGACCAAGCTTTTGTCTCATACCAGATGATTATATTCAGACTATGCCTGAACGTTAACGGAAATAAATTATGTATTAGCGAATATAAATTATCCGAATCTTGCCCATCCCTCACATACAACACGATAAATACGTTAATTGACCCCTTGCGAGTTTCAGGCTATAAGGAAGTTGGAGCTGTAGAGATCGATAATTAAAAAAATTATCACCTAAACTGCGGTTGCAGTGCATATATAAATACATAAACCCCAATTCAACATACTTTTTATCCATTAGAAACCTACATTATTATTGCCTTTCTGTTTAATATCGAAGTTCACGGCTCCAACTTCCTTATAGCCTGAAACTCGCAAGTGGCCAATTAGACACAACCATAGCAAACAAGTATCATCAACACTCCACTTCAATCCTTTTATACACACATATAATCACAGAGTTGGTTCGAATTCATGTTGATAAAGTTGGTCAAATTATGTAACTATTGCACAAGAAAATACACTTCTAATGCAATCATACTAGTTTTCCTTTCATACATGATAACAGAGTGTACTTATATGCGCATTCGTGTGGGTAATTGTAAGTACGACACGCCCAGCACCTCTTCTAATTGACCACTTGCGAGTTTCAGGCTATAAGGAAGTTGGACCTGTAGACATCGATAGTAAATAGAAATGCAATAATAATGTTGGTTTCTGATGGATACAAAGTATGATCAATTCGGTTTATGTATTTATATACCGGTATGTATTATGACCGTATTTTAGCTGATAATTCTGCTAAATATTGATGGCTACAGCTCCAACTTCCTTATAGCCTGAAACTCGCAAGTGGTCAATTGGTGAGAGCTTTATCCTGCAACCTTCTTCAGCAATATTGGTTTACTGTGTTGGTGGTGTAATGGTTAATATGTTTATGTTCTGGGTGTGGTATCCCGAGTTCGAAACTCAGGAGGGCCATATGCTTTTATTAGTTTATTCAAGTGCATTGGGGTTTGTAATGGAGGATTAATGTTAAGAACGGGGTGTTCCGTAATTTCTAGTATGTTTCTTTCCAACTGACGGTAAAGTGGTATGTCCATCTCTTGATTACTAAGCTATTACATATATTTTGCACCGAAGTTTATTGTTAATTATGCAAATTTGGTAGGCCTATTGATATGAAGTAGAGATATAGCAATTTCCTATTATTCTATTGAATATCGAGACATCGGCTGCAAAAGGATTCAATTTACCGACAGCTGTGTTTTCCCCGTTCTTGCTCTGTCTTGAGGCGGCCACCCCGAAGAAAAAAAAAAATAATTTTAAAATATAATTCAATAGAAAATACAAATACAAATAGGAAAAGTGGGGATTGGGCCTGAGCATATAGATAGATAGATAGTCAGCTGGAAATATACAGACTATAGTATCCGAATTATCAGCTACCTAAAATAATTCAAGATTATAGAAATATTACAGGGGAAATGTTAGTCTTCGAAAAGTCACTAAATGCTCTTAAATCATACACCTTAATATTACATAAAGAATACAGAAACAGTTCTACAATAGCAGTATAATTACATTAGTACCTAAATTAACATGAATATGTAGGTTCCAAGCGTTTTGAGAAAATCTTAAGCAGTAAAGTATTTATACCCTATATAATTAGAATTATTCCTGTCGTACCCGATTGACTGTTCACTAAATCAGTGAATAAGAAGCAGTTAATCAAAGTGGGTTTTCAACAGATGGTGAATTGAATTCCTTTGCGAATTATTTTTTGTATACGTAATCATTGTTTTTTTTACACCAACCAACTTCACATCTAAACTCAATTGATGAAATCAACAAATACATGTGGCACTCCGAGGACTCGAACCCAGGATACTCACATCGAAATACCACGCACTATGCATTACGCTATCAAGACAGTTAAAACAAAAAATAAACCACAACATATTTACGTCCTAATGTTGCCAACAAAATATTCGTAATATCTGATTATTCAAGAACGGGATATGCCACTTTATCACGACCTTGGAGAGAGAGAGAGTAAATCGACATCTGAAGAGAGTGAAAGTAACGGATCAAAACCCCTTAAATCACCAAAAACAAATGAAGCAAATCAAGGGATTCCAAATTACACTTCATACGTTGGACAGGGTTAGGTGGATTTGAGCACGTCGCATTTTCTGTGTAAATTAACCCTTTCAAGATCCGATTACGCATTTATTTTTGTTTTTTTCAGGCTATTATTAGACGATTTTATTCAGATTAGGATGGGTATATGGAAGTCAGATGGTTAATTGAGCTAGTCTTTCCCTCTATAATTCACACATATCCTTCCTAAACTGTATAAAATCATCTAATGATAGCCAAACTTTACTGTCAAAATGCATCAATCTTCAGAGGGTAAAATGTCTTGGCAATATTATCAAACATAATTTCATTTTAGTAATTACGTAGACTACATTACAGACTACATTGACAACCACAGCCAATTCATCAGTGCAATAGTATCCCACATATACAGTCGGCCTAATAAGTGATGTCTCGACACCAAGTATATTTTTTATCAATAATAATTGGTATCAGCAATATCTAAACTTATTTATTCATTTAAAGTGAGATATACAAACATGTTCCCACACTTACCCACCCTATCCAACATCTGACAGACATTAATACAGCACAGAGCGAGCCAAACATAATGACCACTCAGACATGACTTATTAGCGCGACCGTACAGTTGCCCAGATAACCAGAGACGTTCTGTTTTTCTCCGTGATCTTATAAAAATGTCTTCATGGTGTAATGGTTAGATGGTGTAAGTTCTGTATGAGGTATCCTGGGTTCAAATCCTGGGTGGATCAAATGCTTTAAATAATTTCATTTGGTGGGTCATTGGTGTTAAGAACGATGTTAAAAATAATATGAACACATAATGCACAGGATTGAATTACGAGTGTTGTTTCGTGTGCAGTGGTTAACTCATCTGATTAGTAAACAAAATGACACTTGCAATTCATTCATACTGTTCTACATACTTACATAACATAACGAAGAGGAGCTGAACTTGTGTGAGAACTGTGTACTACCCCAACACTCTAGGCACACCAATGGGCGGTTGGATTTAAGCGACCCATAACATAAATTATATATTTTTATTGGGTTTGGATAAAGAAACTAACTATCCAGTGTTTTTTTTCTCGAAATTGAGAGAACATTTCCTATAAGAGACAACCTACATACATGCAATACAGTCACTTGTAAACATTCGTGGACCCCCTATGTTTTTGTATCTGCAAATATTTCTATTTCGATATATTTTTGGATGGAACCTGTTTTTCAATATATAATATAATTTAGATGTGTCGCTGATGTATAAAAACATATCAAACAAATTGTTTCAAGAGATGCATTTCCTAAATAGGCCTTATACAAATTTAAAATAGCCCTGGTATAAATAGAGAACCTTATGTTGTCCGGAAAATACTCCATGTTCATTTACAGACGACCAAGTTCTTCATTATTATTATTATTCTATTATATTAGTATAATTACTATTAGTAGTAGTAGTAGTAGTAGTCGCAGCATTATTACACGAAAGGATGCACACTCAAAATAACTCTGGTATAAATATAGAACTTTACGTTAAGTCCAGAAATATCCCGGTTCATTCACAAAAGACGGGTTTCTTTGTGCTGGCGTAAACAGCGTAGGTGCGGTGTCTTTTGTTTCTGCATGACGAGCTGTGGTGGAGAGAGAGAGAGAGAGAGAGAGAGAGAGAGAGAGAGAGAGAGAGAGAGAGAGAGAGAGAGAGAGAGAGAGAGAGAGAGAGAGGCACGAAAAAAGGTGGAGAAATGTGTAGAAATATCTCCTTTGATATTACTATACGCTCACTTGGTCATTCATTGTATGAAGAGGGCACTTTTTGTCAGGGAGAAATGTGTTTATATATTCGTCGGCAATATTCTGTTACATATTATCCGTTTCGCATTTTTACAGTCAGGTTATAATAATGTAATGCATAATTATGTATAACATTCCTGTGTTCAACGATCTGGATTCCTATTTTAAATTTTTGTTCTCTATTAGCCTAACTATGGTTTGGATATAACATTTGGGCAATAACCATCAGAAACCTACATGTCGATTTGTTTTATGTATTTATACATGCATTCCAACCATAGTCAAGCCATTATTTCTACTAAATATCGATGTTTATAACTCCTGTAGTTTGTTTAGTGTAAATATTAATTGCCATCATTCTGATCCTGATTCTATGATAACAATTTCCCATCAATTCTTACGCTACCACCATCTAAACTTATTTTCCTGCTCCCACCATTGCTTCTACAACGATTCCCTCCTCCTACCATCAACACTCACCGACTACCACCAGCTACCCATCTTCTCCTAGCAAAATTAATTCTACTACAAATATTCCAACTCTACCCCCTGTAGGCTACCATCATCTACAAAAAACCTGAACATCACGTAATTCCAAAACAACTTCAAAATGTAACAACAATATCCTTCAAACAAGCATTCTTACACCACTACGACTTCTACAAATAGTCACCTCCATCCAATATCGCTTCTACAAAACATTAATTCCCCTTCCCATCCCTCCTACCTCCATCTACAAATAGTCTCAACATCTGAAAATCCCAGGTCTACTCTATAATGCAACACCAAATGTCTTCCTATTATCATTCCAGCACAACCACTTCTACCAAACATTCACCAAAATACGAAAACAACACCCTCCCCCTTTCCACCACTACCATCATCTACAAAAAGCCTACATATCACATTCCAAAACAACTTCAAAATGCAACAACAATATGCTTCCTACATCACCACTTCTACTAACATTCACATCCTACTAACATCGCCTCTACAAAACAACAATCCCAGCTCCCACCTCCCTCCTACCATCATCTACAAAGAGTCAGAACGTCGCTACATCCTAGTCTACTATGAAATACAACAAACATATTCTTCCTACTAACATTCCCACACCACCACTTCTACCAACATTGCCTCTACAGAACAACAATCCCAGCCCCCACCTCCCTCCTTCTACAAAGAGTCAGAACGTCGCTACATCCCACGGCTACTTCAAAATGCATGCCTACAGCCCGCGATCACTAGGCCGGCTACATGTGTTAGGCTCGGACGGGGCCTTGTAGATGGCTTGTAGAAACGGTGTGGGGGGAGTACTTCAGGTCTTGAAAAAAAAGAGAGAGAGAGAGAGAGAGAGAGAGAGAGAGAGAGAGAGAGAGAGAGAGAGAGAGAGAGAGAGAAAGAGAGAAAGAGAGAGAGAGAGAGAGAGCTACATAGATACACAGACCACACAGACCTCAAGGTCCTTACTAGGCAGTCTGGCCTTACAAACTATATATACATATATATACATATATATACATATATACACCGGTACATACACATACACATACATACATACATATATATATACAGTATATATACACATACTGTACAGTGCACACACATACACTTACATACATTTTTTTTTTTTTTTTTTTTTTTTTTTTCATATCACCCCAGCCCTCTGCAGATAGAGGTCAAGCCTTCCCTTGAAAGCGTTTATTGTGTCGCTCTCCACCACTCTCGCTGGTAGTTTATTCCACTCTGTCGCCACACTGTAGGTGAAGAAACTCTTTGTGACATCTAGGTTTGCCTTTTTGGTTTTTAATTTCATTCCATTTCCGCGAGTTTGATTAGTATTGTTTAATGTGAATAGTGCATTTACATCGACTTTGTCGAAACCTTTTAGTATCTTAAAGCACTCAATAAGCTGACCCCTCAACCTCCTCTTTTTTAATGAGAACAGGTTCCATCGTTTAAGTCTTTCTTCATATGGTTTATTTCTTAATGAGGGTATCATCTTCGTCGGTCTACGCTGTACTGACTCGAGTCTTACAATGTCCTTGATCAGATAAGGACCAGAAAACTGCACACCATAAGGTGGGGCCTCACCATACTTTTGAACAGTGGCACTATTACGTTTTCATGTTTATATGTAAATTTTCGTTTAATAAAGCCCAAAGCTATGTTTGCCTTATTTGCAGCTGCTATACATTGGTCGGAAGTTTTTAGGTTTTCAGATATTAGTACCCCTAGGTCTTTTACTACCGTTGCGGTTTTTATTTGTTTGTTTGCCATTCATTTCGTATTTGTATTTCATATTTCTGCTACCAACCTGCAGCACCTGACATTTATCGACATTGAAGGGCATCTGCCATTTTTTTCGACCACTCTGATATTTTGTTTAAATCAGATTGCAACGCATTTCTATCATCTTCGTTCAGGACTGTATTTCCTATTTTTGTATCGTCGGCAAATTTGGAAATGGTGTTGTTTACCCCTACATCAATATCGTTAATGTAAATGAGAAACAGGACCGGTCCAAGGACTGAACCCTGTGGAACTCCACTAGTGACAGGCTCCCACTCCGATTCCACTCCATTTATCACCACTCTCTGTCTTCTGCCTGTAAGCCAATTTTTTATCCAAGAATGAATTTCACCTTTGATACCTATCCTCTCCAGTTTAGCCAATAGTTTTCGGTGAGGCACCTTGTCGAAGAGAGAGAGAGAGAGAGAGAGAGAGAGAGAGAGAGAGAGAGAGAGAGAGAGAGAGAGAGAGAGAGAGAGAGAGAGAGAGAGAGAGAGAAAGAAGAGAGAGAGAGAGAGAGAGAGAGAGAGAGAGAGAGAGAGAGAGAGAGAGAGAGAGAGAGAGAGAGAGAGAGAGCTACATAGAACTACATAGATACACAGACCACACAGACCTCAAGGGCCTTACTAGGCAGTCTGGCCTTACAAACTATGTATATACCTGTATATATATACAAACTATATATATATATATATATATATATATATATATATATATATATATATATATATATATATATATATATATATATATACACACCGGTACATACATATACACACACACACACACACACACACACACACACACACACACACATATACACATACATACATACACACATACATACATATATATACAGTATATATATACATACTGTAAAGTGCACACACATACACATACATAATTTTTTTTCTTTTCATATCACCCCAGCCCTCTTCAAATAGAGGTCAAGCCTTCCCTTGAAAGCGTTTATTGTGTCGCTCTCCACCACTCTCGCTGGTAGTTTATTCCACTCTGTCGCCACACTGTAGGTGAAGAAACTCTTGTGACATCTAGGTTTGCCTTTTTGGTTTTTAATTTCATTCCATTTCCGCGAGTTTGATTAGTATTGTTTAATGTGAATAGTGCATTTACATAAAGTCGAAACCTTTTAGTATCTTAAAGCACTCAATAAGCTGACCCCTCAACCTCCTCTTTTTTAATGAGAACAGGTTCAATCGTTTAAGTCTTTCTTCATATGGTTTATTTCTTAATGAGGGTATCATCTTCGTCGCTCTACGCTGTACTGACTCGAGTCTTACAATGTCCTTGATCAGATAAGGTGACCAGAACTGCACACCATATTCAAGGTGGGGCCTCACCATACTTTTGAACAGTGGCACTATTACGTTCTCATGTCTATATGTAAATTTTCGTTTAATAAAGCCCAATGCTATGTTTGCCTTATTTGCAGCTGCTATACATTGGTCGGAAGTTTTTAGGTTTTCAGATATTAGTACCCCTAGGTCTTTTACTACCGTTGCGGTTTTTATTTTGTTTGCCATTCATTTCGTATTTGTATTTCATATTTCTGCTACCAACCTGCAGCACCTGACATTTATCGACATTGAAGGGCATCTGCCATTTTTTCGACCACTCTGATATCTTGTTTAAATCAGATTGCAACGCATTTCTATCATCTTCGTTCAGGACTGTATTTCCCTATTTTTGTATCGTCGGCGAATTTGGAAATGGTGTTGTTTACCCCTACATCAATATCGTTAATGTAATGAGAAACAGGACCGGTCCAAGGACTGAACCCTGTGGAACTCCACTAGTGACAGGCTCCCACTCCGATTCCACTCCATTTATCACCACTCTCTGTCTTCTGTCTGTAAGCCAATTTTTTATCCAAGAATGAATTTCACCTTTGATACCTATCCTCTCCAGTTTAGCCAATAGTTTTCGGTGAGGCACCTTGTCGAAAGCTTTTTGAAAGTCCAAGAAGATTATATCTAGTGATTTCGTCATGTCGTTATATGTGAATAGTTTGTTATAAAATTCAATCAAATTTGTTAGGCATGACTTATTTGATCTAAAGCCGTGTTGACTATTTTTAATTAGGTTGTTTGATTCGAGGTAATCTACTATCTTATCTCTAAGGATTGTTTCCATGATTTTTCCTACAATTGAAGTTAGACTAATTGGTCTGTAATTACTCGCTTTGGCCTTGCTACCCTTCTTGTATATCGGCGTAATGTTCGCATCTTTCCAATCACTCGGTACAATCCCCTGTAGTAATGATAAGTTAAATAGTTGTGTCAGGGGTTTTGCTATTTCGTCCTTAACATTCTTAATTATTTTCGGGTGGAGCATGTCGGGGGTCCCGGGGTCTTATTTACATTTAAATTACTCAATTTGCTTTGTACTTCGCCAACACTGATGGTGAAATCTCCTATCACATGAGTTGAGGTGTTATTTGAGAGAGAGAGAGAGAGAGAGAGAGAGAGAGAGAGAGAGAGAGAGAGAGAGAGAGAGAGAGAGAGAGAGAGAGAGAGAGAGAGAGAGAGAGAGAGAGAGAGAGAGAGAGAGAGAGAGAGAGAGAGAGAGAGAGAGAGAGTGTGTGTGTGTGTGTAGGAACTTATCAAACATTGAACCTGACCACAAAGAAAGATAATATACCGTCAAACGAGTTATTTATTTACACATACACACACACACAAAACACAAAGAGAGAGAGAGAGTGTGTGTGTGTGTGTGTGTGTGTGTGTGTGTGAGAGAGAGAGAGAGAGAGTGAGTGAGTGGTAGGTATCAGAGGATGTATCAAAAACACACCACCACATTATCACAACACCACCACCACCCCTATACCTGCCCCTGCTGTGCTACACTCACCCTTCCAGGAAACACCAGACCTTTTCTGATGAAGGGTGGAGGGTGGAGGGCAAAATCAGTTAAATAAGGCAAACCAGATCATGGGAATGATAAGACGAACATTTGTAGCTCTAGATATTCCTACATTCAGAAGCCTTTTTAAAACAATAGTTAAACCAAATTTGGAGTATGCCCAGTCAGTATGGTCTCCATATAAGAAAAAAAGGACATAACAATTGTTGAAAATGTTCTCCGAAGAGCCTCAAAGCTGGTACCAGGGCTAAAATCTCTCAGTTACCCTGATCGACTGCAAGTGTTAGAAATACATTCAATGGCCTATCGACGTGCAAGGGGTGACATGATCGAGGTATACAAGATATTGAATGGACAGTATGACAGTGAGGTGAACTTCCATCTTGAGAGGAATGAAGGACCAACCCGAGGCAACAGCAAGAAACTGGCCAAGGAAAGAACAAGAACGAAGAGGCGGCAGATGTACTTCAGCTCAAGAATCGTTGATGTGTGGAATAGCCTACCTAACGCAGTGATTGAGGCAGGGAGTGTGGTGATTTTTGAAAAACGCCTCGACAAGTTCTGGAGTTCTCAAGCCATCAAATACGACTTTGAGGACAAATTAATAACCACCCCGGGCCACCACGTTTGTTTAAGTTTTGAGGAAGATGAAGATCTGGATATAGAGGACTAATAAGACCTCACCGTAAGGTAAGGTAAGGTTAAAGGACAACATGGGAAGAAGGAAGAGTTGAGGGATTTTTTGTCTTGACTCCTTTCTCCCTCATGTTTAGCCACATTAGTTTTCAGATTTTAAGATGTTTGCCCCATTAGTTAGTCGATTTTAAGACCTTTCGCCCCATTGCTTCGTCAATATTTAGACCTTTCGTGCTATTTAGGTGTCGATTTTTTACTTGGCGAACGATAGTGAGCCTGTAATGTTGGAAGAACCGGCCTTCGGCCGGATTTTTTTTTTTTTTTAAATTTGATGGATGTTTAGGGAGGACACTAGAAAAATAATGAATACATGCAAAAATCGCCCAAAAAGTGTGCAGTTGATATCCAGTATTTGATCAATGTATATAAAATCGTAGTCATGTACTTAATTAATTAACCATTGACTGTCTTGATGGTGTAATGGTTAGAGTGTTTAAGATCTGTATTTCATTAATTATATTGGGAGGTGTTTGATGTTGGGAGTGAAATTAATATATTAAATTATTACTATCAAAACACAATCAACACATTAAGGAATTTATATAAAAGTACTCATTATGTTGAGTACTTCTACCCTATGTAAATGAATACTTACTGTAAAAAATCCACACAAGTACAAATACTACTATACAGATTCCCTAGCAACAAATTAATGGAGCATGAGGTAGCCAGATGCCATTCCGTGATTGACGTATTCTTGGTGTCGTACCGTTCATAGTTTATATACCTACGAGTGTGTACCTGCTAGTGTGTACTGATAAAAGTTTAATCCACTCTGTGATATTATGTATTGTGAAAATGTCATATTAACCCCTTCTATACCGGCGACGTCTCTTCAATTTTATTCTGGCTACTATTAGACGATTGTATTCAGTTTAAAAATGGCCTCTAACAACTAACAGGCTTCGAATGATCACACTTAACCCTTATAGCTACCACAGATCCTTATAGCTACCACTTAACAGATCCTTATAGCTACCACTTAACAGATCCTTATAGCTACCACAGATCCTTATAGCTACCACTTAACAAATCCTTATAGCTACCACTTAACAGATCCTTATAGCTACCACTTAACCCTTATAGCTACCACACATCCTTCTAAAACTGAACAACATCGTCTAAATATAGCCAGAATAAACTTAAAAGAGACGTCATCGGTACAGCAGGGGTTAATTGACTACACCCAGAAAATACACTTCTAATTCGATCATGCTAATTTTCCTCAGTGTTTTGAAATACATGTAGCCAACTGCTAATTTCCTTGCTTTAGCTAGTGTCACACGAGCGCTTTTCCAGGCAATTATTTTGGGCAACTGTGGTCTGGTCGTTTCTGGATTTAAAATATATATTATTACACTCTCTTAAAATCATATAAAGTCAGTCGAGTTGCCGATTCCAATGCGAAAATACCAAGAACTATTACGAGAAAAACTAGTCCATTGAAGAATTACAGAAAAATCGCACGTGTGGCAACGCTTTAATCCCTTCTGTACCGGTGACGTCTTTTTTATTTGGTATCAGCTACATTTAGACAATTTCATGAAGCTTAGGAAGAATATAATGGTAGCTGAAAGGATTAATCGAGAGAGTGTGTAGCCTGTTAATGCACAGACGTCCTTCCTAAGCTGAATAAAGTCGTCTAATAGTTGCCAAAATATGATGAAAAGACGTCGCCGGTACATTAGGGGATAACCAACTGTACTGTCACGTAGAGATGTCTTGGCCACTGTCGATAAAGGTCAGACGCATAATTACCAAGCTGGGTGGGTGTGGATTGGTTAGAGATTAGGTACAGTTGGCTTGACACAAACCTGGTACAATTACATACATACAGGTGGTGGTGGTGGGTGGTGGAGGTTAAGAAGAAAGCATGAAGGGGCAGTGGTGGTGGTGATAGTTAGTGGTGATGAGAGGTGGTTAAGTGGTGGTAGGGGTGATGGTGGCGTAGGTGGTGCAGGTGGAAGAGGATAAGTTCAAAGGGGGGAGGAGGAATAAGAAGCAGCGTAGGTGGGAGAAATAAAATAAGAGGAGGAGCACAGGAAGAATGCGTAGGAAAGAAGACGAATAGGAGGAACTAGAGGAGGAGCCGAAGAAAGGGCAGCGGTGACGTGGACAATAGGTTCTGGAGAAAAGGTTACATGATTTGATTAATACTCCACGATCGTTCACCACCCCCCTCTTAAACTTTCTGCATTCCTTTCCGATTACTCATCGGCTATTTTTACGATATTTCTACTTAAACCCTATTTTTTAATCTCATTATTATTATACGTCATGCTAATAAATCATCTAGTATTTCAAACTGTATCCAATCCAATAGATATGATTTAATGTATTAATTTTACTCCCAACACCAAACACCTCCCAATTAAATTAATGAAAACCCTCCCGGGATTCGAACCTAGGTTACCACGTACTATTACATCATGAAGACAGTTATATTCACCTATTTTCTTCCTAAATTCTCGAAATAATGATCTTTGACAACCCAATTTCTGTCTTGACCTATTCATCCTAATAAAATAAGCAACATTCACCTGTCTCCAACCCAACGTAATTGCTATTAAATACGTCTCCAACCCAATATCATTTAACTATTCATCTGTATAACTCCTTGCATTCCACGCTAAATGTCATGTACACTCGGATGCCATAGTCACACTCATAAATATTTGTGAACTTCAACTATTTCTAATTATGGAAACGAATTTAGGAATGAAATGTTCTATATATCAACCACACAAATATATATGCAGTTTATTCACTGCATATATTTATTTATTATTTATTCATTTAATATGTTGTTCATGACTATTTTCACCTAGTTCCTCTAAGATTCAATACATTCAAGTCATGATATTAATATAGGAGAGGTCAGGGAGAATGTTCTATGTATTTATTAGTCACTCAAACCTGCATCTTTGACATTTCTTTCTCACGTCATAGAGTATTCATATTTACCTCTTCCTCATTCTCTATCGACAAATTTACATATCTAGCTTGAAGGGGGTCTGAGTGGGCTTTTAATATAGCTTAAAGAAAGTTAAGGAAGACATTTTTGTTAACTATGTACATTCTTAAAATTTAGAGTAGAGTTTAAAATCAACTGCTCTCTCTATATATATATATTCTTAAAATCCTCAATTTTAACTCCTGTGTGTTCATTCTTACTTCCCATTCTGTCCCATGATACAATCGTTTTACTCTTTCTCTATCTAAACATGAGGGCCAGCTATGTCTCTGCACTAAATTCTTCACACCGCCATGTTTCTGCATTCTTTCGAGAGACCCCCCCCCCCCTCTCCAACAACACTTAATAATTCAAGCCTTGTTCCTTCCCTGTTCTCTGGTCAATAGGCGAAGCTTCTCTTAAACTTAGCCCCTTCAGCTATATGTTAAATATTAGTAATTATATATATATATATATATATATATATATATATATATATATATATATATATATATATATATAATTCATGATTTGAAGATGTCCTTTCGAAAACTGAGAATAGAGCAGAATCGAGTCAGATCGCATGTAGTATAACCATATTACAACGGTTACTATCGTTATTATCAGAACCACTTATTAAGATCAGTATAACGTAATAGATTAAAGTTTACCGA